>JAHRHZ010000021.1:1015414-1027652 GCA_024137785.1 Ginglymostoma cirratum | reverse complement strand
CATCATAGGAGCAGGAAAACTTGACGTTTCGATGAAGGGTTTAGGCCGGAAATGTCAAGTTTTCCTGCTCCTATGATGCTGCTTGACCTGCTGTGTTCATCCAACCCCATGCTAATAATCTTCCTTCCTTTTTTTTGCTACAAAAGTGAATAACCTCACAATTATCCACATTACACCTCACCTGCCATGCATTTGCCCACTCACTCAACTTGTCTAAATCACGCTAAAGCATTGTTATTGTTTTATGATCACGCCTTAATCTTCTAAATTCATGGGAATACAAACTAAGTTTTGAGTTGTCCCTGTCATGTCACCCCCTTATCACAGTATCGTTCAGCTGAATCAATCTGCGACAACAGAGTCCAGTATATCCTTCGTGAGATGCAGTGTCCAGTTTCGAATGCAGATACTTCAGAGTTAGAGCCTGACCACGGTTTTACAAGACCCTGGTGGTTCTGTACTCCAGTTCCTCTAGTGACACTGGTAACCCAGTGTGGTGCCACAGTGTAGAAACCTACAATCCATCCAATAAAATACAGCAGCTGCCGGTTTTCTGTTTTCTAAACTTTGTCATTTCCCAGAAGAAGAAAATGGGTGAATGAGACACACTGGTCCAACTTGTCTTGTGTACTCTTAAATGGTGCTCCAGTGTGACCATTCTGTTCATTCCCAGGTCTTACTGGTTTGTCCCTCTGGGTTGGATGTGTTGGAGCAGGGTGGTGCCACATAATCTCACTTGCTATGGTTTGACAACTGTTTAGCCCAATGCCAAAGATAACCCCCTTCATCCTCCTGCTGCTTCAGAGAATCAAACACAGAGGGTGGCATTATCCACTCCTGATTTTCTGCTCAATAAAATTGACCTGTATATAATCCACAACTTCAGAACCTGACCATAATACGTCTGCAGAAATAACAAGGACCGCAGATGCTGGAAGTCCAGAGCCAACAAACATGGAGCTGGACAAACACAGCAGATCAGACAGCATCAGCGGGTCAGGAAAGTCAACGTTTCAGAACGAAAGGTTTCAGCTCGAAACGTCGACTTTCCTACTCCTCATAATCTTCTTTGTTCTTACATTTCCACTTCACCTCCCCTGCCCACACATGCGTAGCCTTGTCATGTTTGTGTCTAGTTTACTTTGCTCTTAGTTTCTCGATTTTCTCCCTTTCACACCTTAATTTAAACCCACTTTACATCTCTTTTTGTCTGCCACCATCATGAACAACCCATTGTCCTTTATACTGGACTTTGCAGAAACTGTTCCCTTCACTCCCCCTTTGCTTCTGTATAAAGTAAATTAGAAAACATTTTCCAACCCCTTTTAGTTCTGAAGAAGAGTCATACTGGACTCAGAACATCACTCTGTTTCTGTCTGTCTGCAGGTGCTACCAGACCTGCTGAGTCTCTCTAGCACCTTAGGTTATACTTTCAGATTTACAGATCTGCATGTTTTGGTCTTAATGCTTTGAGACTTGGCCACTTAAACACTCTCCGGTGCTGTTAACCCACTTTCCACCCTCTGTAATCACCTCCAAAACACTTTTGTCTTTTTCTAATCCCTACCAAGCCCCACTCACCCATCACCTGTTAATATTCACTGACCTCACCTTGGTTCCTGTTTGAGCAGAACCTCCTTTTCACAATTCTCAACATTTTTTTCCCAAGACTCTCCTTGATGTCACACCTCCCTACGTCTACCATGTAGTCTCTCCCTACACCTTCCTTGGGGAAGATAGTGCTGTAATGGTAATGCCACTGGCTAGGCATTCCAAAAGCCCAGGCAAATGCCTCTGGGTATAGCTTTACATCCTATTGTGACAACATTTGGAATTTAAACTCCAGTAGTTTCAGTTGGTGGACTTTTAACCTCAATGTTATGGGTTCAAGCCCCATGTTGAGTGCTATCATTTATCAGTGCACGTATTCGAGATACGGATCTCTAGATGTCTAAATTTCAAAAAATGTTAAGGGATATGGGGATTTTGTGGGGAAAATGGTTTGAGGTAGAAGATCAGCCAAGATCTTGTTGAATTGTGGAGCAGATTTGGGGTTCAGATTCCTAGGTTCTTAGAGATCCCTGTGCTACTCCAATCCTGGGCTCTTGTATGTTGCCAATTTTCACTGTCTCACCATTTACCTTCAGCTACCTAGGCTCCTAAACTCCGGAATTCCCTATGTGTACCCCACTTTTCTCCATTTAAGATGATCCTTAAAACTTACGTAGAACACATAACCACTGCACAGGAACAGGCCCTTCAGCCAGTTTAATTAAAGCTATCTTTATTAAAGTTTTTGTAGTTGTTGGAAAGTCATCGTACTTTGACCCTGAGGCAAAGCAGCTCCAATAGAGTGATGTTCTAACTATGGTAATCTCTTGCAGGTTTGATATTAAAGCCTCCCAAGTACAGTGACTTTGACTTTGAGGAAGTGCCAAAGTTTACCCATCCTCTGGTCAACACCATAGCAGTGGCTGGATACAATGCAACCTTGAACTGTAGTGTCAGAGGCAACCCCAAGGTATGCATATGTTTTGCTGGAGATTCCTCCTCATTTCACACTGAGAAAAAGCATGTTTAATATTATATTCTGCTGTCTAATGTGGTTCACCTTTGCTCAGTATTAAGTATGTCTTCTGTCTTCGCTTTCAACAATTGTGACGATTTACAAAAGCTTCCTGCAATAGAGTATTTTCATCACCTAACTTGCTATGAATAAAGACATTCCAGTTAGATTTTCACTTTACCAGACTCACTGTGAGGTAAATACCACCTCCCCTGTATCTTTGGGACAATATTCATTACCACAGTTGACACTCAGGTCCAGATTTGGCATTGAGACTGACAGTAAAGCTGTCAACATTCACTTCTATTGCAGAATTAATTGAAAGCAATGTCCTGTCTACACCCTTGCAGAGTCCAATATGAAAACCTGCTGTCCACCTCTGCTGTAACAGAACCTCACCAGAACCTAGCATTGAAAGATAAGCAACAGTGTGAAGTTACAATATGTGCCACTTTACAATTGTGGAATCTCATTCCTTCAGAAGATTGTTTAAAGAGTTTGTTGCTCTTAGCTTTCTCCAGTAATCATAATGTGCTTTCTTTATTTCTCATTTATCTGTTGTATCTCTTTTATACCTCCTGGTTTAGACTCTACATGTGGATTCATGATGGCTTGTACAGTCTTGCTATTGTTCCTCATACTCATGCAGGTTCCAGATGCCCTGTATACGGGGTAGCACCAGCTTAGATAGCAGATACCAACAGGTTTTACATTATGACCCATCGAAGCTCTGTGGTCAGCCGTTAGCAGGTGAACAGGGTGCACTGTTCCTTTGGGCAAAGGTCTGGCAGATGGGGTACAATGTTGATAAACATGAAGTCATCTGTTTTGGGAGGAATAACAATAAAAAGGACCATTATTTGAACAGTAAGATATCGCAGCTTGGTGCTGTGCAGAGGGACTTGGGTGTCCTTGTGCATGAATCACAGAAGGTTGGTTTGCAGGTGCAGCAGGTAATTAAGAAGGCAA
Source organism: Ginglymostoma cirratum (assembly GCA_024137785.1). Classification (NCBI taxonomy): domain Eukaryota; kingdom Metazoa; phylum Chordata; class Chondrichthyes; order Orectolobiformes; family Ginglymostomatidae; genus Ginglymostoma; species Ginglymostoma cirratum. The sequence goes on along the minus strand of JAHRHZ010000021.1, from coordinate 1,024,117 downwards.
ATAGAATTTTGTTCTTCATGCTAGAGAACTTGGGTTTAAAAGCAGGGAGGTTATGTTGCAGCTGTACAAGGTGCTGGTGAGACCACACCTGGAGCACTGTGTGCAGTTTTGGTCTCCTTACTAGAGAAAGGATGTACCGGCACTGGAGGGGGTACAGAGGAGATTTAAGAGCTTGATTCCAGAGTCGAGAGGGTTGGCGTATTGGGCGAGACTGAGTAGACTGGGATTATATTCAGTGGAATTTAGAAGAATGAGAGGGGATCTTATAGAAACATATAAAATTATGAAGGGAATAGATAGGATAGCAACGGGAAGGTTGTTTCCACTGGCAGGTGAAACTAGAACCAGAGGGCACAGCCTCAAAATTAGGGGGAGCAGATATAGGACTGAATTAAGGAGGAAATTCTTCGTCCAAACGGTTGTGAATCTGTGGAATTCCCTGCCCAGTGAAGTGTTTGAGGTTTCCTCATTATATGTTTTCAAAGCTAAGCTAGATAATTTTTTGAACATAAGGATTATGGTGAGAGGTTGGGTAAGTGGAACTGAGACCATGAAAAGATCAGCCATGATCTTATTGAATGGCGGAGCAGGCTTGAAGGGCCCGATGGCCTACTCCTGCTCCCGGTTTTTATGTTCTTAGCCACTGAGCACAACATCCAAGCCCCATCCAGGTCATTAACACAATGCTGTTTGTTAGAGCTTGCTGTGCGCAATGTGATTGCCATATTTCCTACATTGGACCACTGACTGCACTTCAAATACACCTTAATTGGCTGTGAAGAGCTTTAGGGCCTTTGGAGGTTGTCAAAGGCGCGATAGAAATGCAAGTTTGTCTTTTATTTCTGACCGATCAATAAGTGGTTCACGACCTGATTGGCCTTTGTATTGGCCCTGTCTCTCAAGGTGAGCGTGTGGAATATACAGGCAGTTCTTTGTGCCTGTTCGTCTGCAAATGTGACTGATGCATCATTCTTTCTGTTTCCCCAATCAGCCTAAAATATGTTGGATGAAGAACAAGATAATAATTGAGAATGACCCTCGATATCGAATGTTCTCCAACCAGGGAGTGTGTACTCTGGAGATTCGCAAACCCAGTCCATTTGATGGTGGCATGTATAGTTGTAGAGCTGTTAATGCCCTTGGTGAGGATGAGGTGGAATGTAAGATGGAGGTCAAAGGTAAGGTCATCTGAACGTGAGTTTGGCTATTGCCTGTAGCACTCACACTTTCAAAAGAATATTGAACTATTTCAACTGCCTTTTTCTCTTTCACACTGTGAAATCACAAGAGGCTACAATTTATAACCAAATGATATTAGGAAAATGGTGGGCATTAAATGGGTGATGATAATCTGCAGCTTCCCTGTGGGGAGCACTGACCTTAGGGAGCTCAGTAAAGACTGAATGAGAGAACGCTTCTCGAGTCCTCTCCCAATTCTGCGCTACTCAGTCCATTATTTTCATTCAGATTTCTTTTAGTGGCTCCATCAAGATAAGCCATCTCCCTCTCATGTCATAACCCCTTCAGATACATAGGAACTGAATAAGGTGGAATAGTGTATTCCTATAATGACAGCCAAGATCGTGCTCTGAGGTCATGGGTTCAAATCTTTCCACAGTTCAATGAATAAAATCTAGAATTGAAAGCTAGTCTTAGAAAACTATCACTGATTGTCATAGAAAGCCCATCTGGTTCACTAATGCTGTTCAGGGTAGGAAATCTGTCATCCTTACCTGTTCTGGCTATGTGTGACTCCAGACCCAGCGCAATGTGGTTTAGTCTCCAATGCCCTCTCAAATGGCTGAGGAAGCCACTTAGCTCAAGAGTAACAGATGTGAGTAATGTCCACGTCTCCTTAAAGAATATAAGTGTTTGTTTTGTCTCACGAAAAGACCTGACCTGCAACTTGTATTGTGTCAGGATTTCACAAAGTCTAATGAAGCTAGTGGTTTAGTTATTAACAGCATAAAGAATCATTTGACAAGTTGAAGGAACTGAATGTCACTTGAGACTTCCATGCTCTCATGATGGAATGATCTATGTTATTTACAGGGGAGAGGGAATTTTGGAGCCTTCACCCCTAGAAATGTCACATTTCAAAGGGAGGCAAGTTCAAGAGACTTCTGTCCTGGAATGTCATGTACTTGACTTTCTAATGAGCCCTTAATCTTGATCCAATGTCCCATAATACTGGCCCATTAGATAGAGAATCTTGGGCCCTCCTCTATCTGGTCCTTTAACAATCTGCCAACATCACTCTGGATAAGGTAAAGGCACAAACAGGAATATTTCTGAAGAGAGGTTTTGAAATGCATTATTTAATTGCAATGAATCTGTAGACTGTTCTGGTGGAGCATTGTGTTCTGAAGTGCCTCCCTCAACGTGTGTGGGTTTTTTGGAAACAATAAGCCGGAGGTTGCAATGCGTTATGAATGTGATGGACTCTTGGTCGGTTATCGCATGGATCCTGCAACATATTATTGGACAGCTGCATCGCTGACACTATATCGCATGCAATCAGAGAGCATGCAGGACAACACTTGCTCAGAAATGAGTATGACACTGAGTTGGTTGGCATGCAATGAGATACATAAAATTGTGGAAAAACTGAACGACAAGTGAGGTGCATTCAACTGTCCTCCTGGTTTCCAGTCTAACTCTCATTGTGCTTCCAAATGTACCATTCGCTAGTGAATTCTAACCACTGTGTGTGTGTCTGTGTTAAACCTTCTGGAAAAGTAACAGAACTGAAGAACACTCTGATTTTGGGTAAGCTGTCCTCTTACATGTGCAGCCTGTTATTAGATTGCACTAATGTTGGAACTTGACAGTCCTACTCATTTGGACACTGGTGTCAACAGTAGATCTGTTGGTCACGAGTTCAGGATTAATGGTTCCTAGGCCAGGATTGGTTAAAATAATACCAGAAAGATCCCAAGCCCCAACAAGTGCAACCAGAAGGACTGTCCCATGAGGAGATATTTGTTCAACTGGGCATGTAGTCACTAGTGTTTGGAGGGATGAAGAGGATCTAATTGAAATAACATTCCAACAGGGCTGGACAGACTAGATACAGAGAGGATTTTTCCCCTGGGTGGGGAGTCTAGAACCAGAGGAAACAGTCTCAGGATACAGATAAACGCCGAAAGAACAGCGGATGCTGTAAATCAGGAACAAAAACAGAAGTTGCTGGAAAAGCTCAGCAGGTCTGGCAGCATCTGTCAGGAAAAAAATCAGAGTTAATGTTCCGGGTGCGGTGACCCTTCCTCAGAACGCCACCACAGAAGAGTCTGGAGGCCAATTTGCTTCATGAAAGAAATGAATGCTTTTTTTTTTCAGAAATTAAAGGCATCAAGGGTATAGGGAGAACGCAGGAAGATGGCATTGACAGCGAGAATCAGCAATGATCAGATTGAATGGCAGAAGAGGCTCAAAGGGCCAAATAGCCTATTCCTGCTCCTTGTTTCTATGTAACCACACCAATTCAGTTTAGACAAAGAGGTTTAATTAATATCTTTATAATCAGTTTCAAAATGTGCGTGTTTTAAGATACTATCTGATCCGTGAAGGATTAAAGCAAAGAATCTGGATGAAGGGACTGGGGACATTCTGGCGAAGTTTGCTGATGATATGAAGTTGGGTGGACAGGAAGGTAGTATGGAGGAGGTGGGGAGGCTGCAGAATGATTTAGACAGTTTAGGAGAGTGGTCCAGGAAATGGCTGCTGAAACTCAACGTGAGCAAATGTGAGGTCTTGTACTTTGGAAAAAAGAATACAGGCACGGACTATTTTCTGAACGGTGAGAAAATTCATAAAGCCGAAGTACAAAGGGATCTGGGAGTGCTAGTACAGGATTCTCTAAAGGTTAACTTGCAGGTTGAGTCCGTGATTAAGAAAGCAAATGGAATGTCGTCATTTATCTCAAGAGGGTTGGAATATAAAAGCAGCGATGTGCTTCTGAGACTTTATAAAGCTCCAGTTAGGCCCCATTTAGAATACTGTGTCCAATTTTGGGCCCCACGCCTCAGGAAGGACATACTGGCACTGGAGCGTGTCCAGCGGAGATTCACACGGATGATCCCTGGAATGGTAGGCCTAACGTACGATGAACGGCTGAGGATCCTGGGATTGTATTCATTAGAGTTTAGAAGGTTGAGGGGAGATCTAACAGAAACTTACAAAATAATGCATGGCTTAGAAAGGGTGGACGCTGGGAAGTTGTTTCCGTTGGGTGGGGATACTAGGACCCGTGGGCACAGCCTTAGAATTAGAGGGGGTCAATTTAGAATGGAAATGAAGAGACATTTCTTCAGCCAGAGAGTGGTGGGCCTGTGGAATTCATTGCCACGGAGCGCAGTGGAGGCCAGGACGTTGAATGTCTTCAAGGCAGAGATTGATAAATTCTTGATCTTGCAAGGAATCAAGGGCTACGGGGAGAGTGCGGGTAAGTGGAGTTCAAATGCCCATCAGCCATGATTAAATGACGGAGTGGACTCGATGGGCTGAATGGCCTTACTTCCACTCCTATGTCTTATGGTCTTATGGTCTAATCCCAGGATTGCAAAAGTTTATAAGATGATAAAGACAAGAACTTCTTTTTTGAGTTAGCTGTTCTGTTCCAGTTAAATAGATTGGGATGACATGTGGGTCACAATATGAGCTATCCAAGGCTAGATCGAGACAATTTGTTCAGAGTTGATTCTCTCTACAGAGAATAGCGATTCTCATAGAGTCACGGATGTCTACAGACCCTGCTCTTAAACACCATGCATTGACTAATAAAGGCAAGTATCCTATATGCCTTCTTCACTACTTTATCTACTTGCCCTGCTACATCAAGAGACCAGTGGACATAGTCACCAAGGTCTCCCAATCCTCAGTACTTTTCAGCATTCTACCATTCATCACGTATTCCCTTACCTTGTTTGTTCTGCCCAAGTGCACTCTTACCTGGATTGATTTCCATTTGCCACTGATCAGCCCATCTGACCAGCCGGTCTATATCCTCCTGTAATCTAAGGCTGTTCTCCTCAATATTTGCCACCTCACCAATTTTCATACCATTTACAATCTTACTAATCAACCTTCCTACATTCAAGTCTGAATCGTTTCTGTAAACCACAAACAGCAATGGCCCCAACACTGATCCCTTTGGAATCCCATTGGACACCGGCATCTGGTCACAAAAACAACCTCCTACCATTCCCCTCCACTTCCTGCCACTCAGCCAATTCTGGATCTAGTTTGCCAAATTTCCTCGCATCCCAAGGGCTCTTACCTTCACTAGCTGTCTCCTGTGGTGAACATTTAATCACTGAGTTCCCTCAAGTGCAAGCTGGACCTGTTTCTGGCCGGGGAAATGATCTCTGATTACAGGAGTGGGGGGCATCTTTAATACTAATCAGGATTACAATTCCTTCCTGGACTGGTCTTCAATGTCAGGGAAAGCCCAGGGAGGACTTTACACCACAGATTAGCCCAGATTTTTACCTTTTTTTGTCTCCTCCTACATGGACCAGTTTAATGAGTGTACACTATCATGGTCTACAAGGTTTCACAACTCACAACTGTAGGGGACAGGTTAGCTGGAGCAGTTGGACTTTGTGTTCTTATTGTGTATGCCTTTATGAAACAGCTCCCCTAATGCTGCACCACTGTTAAAGGGAACTTATATTTGGAAATAGGGGCCAACCTTTTCAATTCACCCAACTCCTATTTTCCTGTCAGTCTGTGACCTACATTGGGACTGATGATCGGGCTGTAGCACCATAAAGTCTATTCCCCCTGGGACTGCAAGTAGAGTTATTCCATTATTGACTCAGTTGCATTACAAATCTCTGAACCCAGTCCTTCGCATAAGGAACTTTGTCCCTTATGGAGGACGACTCTTTCTCAGAGACAAACGGCCACAGTGCACCTTCTCTCTGTGGCCTGAAGTTAACCTCAAGGAGCATTCATTGCAGAAAATTGAACCTTAAAGATAATTCCAGCCCTTCTTTGCGATGTACTCCCCCTGACAGTAACTTTTCAGAGATTTAGACTTTACTGATAACTGCTGTCAAATTAAATTATCTGTGCTTTCCTCAATTACTGCTGCATGCTTTAAGCCAGCATCCCTGCTTAGCCCTTAACTAATTGCCTGAGTTCATACCTCTCCTGCACAGTTGACTTTTCTTCTTGCTGCTTCTGTTTTTATTTAAGTCTCATCAACTGTCCTATATTATCCATGCTACTCTGTTTAACAGTAGAACTGCAGTATCATGCCTGCACAGTTGTGTGTTCTGACTTATCAATGCTACAGAAGTCTCACTGCCTGTCTCTTTTCTCCTTATAGTTGCGCAGTAAGGATTTGTGATTTATATATGTTCATCCAGGTAAGCTTTCATATGGACCAGAGCATATGAAGCTTATGAATGATCTCATTACCATACTTAGCCCAATTTTCCTCCTATTTGCACAGAGCTGGGTGTATTTTGTTGGGGATTTCCAAAAACCCACCTTCACTGTCATTGATAAGACTTTCAAAAGCACAAGTTTACCCAGTTGCCAAAACTAAACTGTGGAGATTGCTGCCCTGCTATGAAACTGAGCACAAATATTCCAAATTCATTTCTCTAATCACGGTAAAGTCCATCACAACTTTCACAAAAGGAACTGTGAGAGCAATATGTTAAGTCTAGGCGAATATTGCTGAAACACTGTGGATGGGTACTAAAGATAATTTTACGGCACGGTGGCTCAGTGGTTAGCACTGCTGCCTCACAGCGCCAGGGACACAGGTTCGATTCCACCCTCAGGCAACTGTCTGTGTGGAGTTTGCACATTCTCCCTGTGTCTGCGTGGATTTCCTCCCACAGTCCAAAGATGTGCCAGCTAGGCGGATTGGCCATGCTAAATTACCCGTAGCGTTCAGGGATGTGTAGCTTAGATGGGTTATAGGAGGATGGGTCTGGGTGGGATGCTCCAAGAGTCAGTGTGCACCTGTTGGGCCAAAGGGCCTGTTTCCACACTGTAGGGATTCTATGATTCTATGATAATTTTAAAAGCCTTCATCTCAAGAGAGCAGGTGCACATAGGGGTGGAAGTTATGCCTCATTCATGTAAATCTCTGATCAAACCCCATGTCAAGTAATTTGCAGTTTCAGGGCAATGTCACTGGACCAGTAACACCAGGATACTGGCATGAAGACGTGGGTTCAAATCCCAGCATAGTGGGATTTAAATTCAATTCATAACATCCAGAATGGAAAACTAGTCTCAGTGATGGTGACTGTGAAACTGTCATCCGTTCTTGGGAAAACCCATCTGGTCCACTAATGTACTTTAGGGAAGGAAACTGCAATCCTTACCTTGTCTGGCCTACTCCAGCTGTTTCCCTTTGTAACAGCATTTTATTTCAAGGAAATAAACACTTGGAACCCCCAGCTCATCTTGACTCCCAAATGGGACCAGATCAATAGTTCTTTCAGAGAACTAGCATGGGTACGATGGGCCAAATGATCTTGCGTTGTCTTCTATGATTCTATGAAATAATGAAAACCAATAAAGATTGGCAAATCAGCCAATTGACTCCAGCCCCACAGCAATGTGGTTGACTCCTAACTACCCTCTGAAATGGTCCAGCAGGACACTCAGTTTAGGGGCAAATTAGGGGTGGGCAGTAAATGTTGGATTCGCCAGCAATGCCCACATTCCTTGAAAGAGTAAAAAACAAACTTCTGTCCAGGCCCCGTACCACAGGAAGAATCAAATGATAGCCCAGTTTAAAGGGTTGAATGATGAGGACAGGAAGCGTGGGTTCGTGATTTAATTACAGTTTCATGATAATTTGATATAAACTGGTGGGTGGATGAGGAGGGTGCAGGACTGGAGTCTAAAAGAAAGGAACAGAACTTAAAATTCAAGCTGGGTTGCTGTCAAGAAGCATTTCCTCACATCTGTGGAACTCCGGCTCTCTCCTCAGAAATCTGTCAATTAAAACCTGAGATATAGACTTTGCCTTGGTAATGTGGAGCCAAAAGTGGAGTTGGATGGAGTTAAGATGCCAATTAGCTTTGATTTAATTGAATGCTCAAAACAGGTTTGAGGGGCTGAATGGCTTCTTTCTGTTCTTAAACTCCTTGATACAGAACAGCGCTGACTCCAATTTCCATTGTCAAATATAAAAGTTGCGTAGGCTCTGGAAATAATGTTCCCTTTTCATTGTGACCAAGATAGCAGTCACGTTTGTAAAAGGAAAACTGATTTTGCAATGTGGCCATTCAGGCAGGACCCCTCTGTGAGGAGTGATTTGCCAATTTTTTTTGGTTTTCATTATTTCATAGAATCATGGAAGACAACTCAAGATCATTTGGCCCATCGTACCCATGCTAGTTCTCTGAAAGAACTATTGATCTGGTCCCATTTGGGAGTCAAGATGAGCTGGGGGTTCCAAGTGTTTATTTCCTTGAAATAAAATGCTGTTACAAAGGGAAAATTCCAAAGTAAATTGTCAAATGTTTATTTTGTGAAGATAGTGCCTGCTCCTGTCATTCCCAGGTCGATCTTATTAACAATTGCAGCATTGTTAAAAATGAGCTGCTATGACAGATATAAAAAGGTACTGCAGATGCTGGAGAATCCGAGATAACAAGCATGGGGCTGGATGAACACAGCAGGTCAAGCAGCATCATAGGAGCAGGAAAACTTGACGTTTCGGGCCTA
>JAHRHZ010000021.1:1003702-1015014 GCA_024137785.1 Ginglymostoma cirratum | reverse complement strand
TAGGAGCAGGAAAGCTTGACCTTTTGGGCCTAGACCCTTCATCAGAATCATTCTGATGAAGGGTCTAGGCCCGAAACGTCAAGTTTTCCTGCTCCTATGATGCTGCTTGACCTGCTGTGTTCATCAGCCCCATGCTTGCTATGACAGATCATGTGTTACTAGTGCAAGATTCCAACATTCAGAATGGTGACGTGACAGTCCAGTTTTAAAGTTTATTGCCCCCTGTGACAATGACTGCTTGCAATGGACAACCCGAATAGTCACATAAGGTGTGTACCAGCCAAGAGCCCCTCACAGAGACACACATCTCTACTTGTAGCCCAGTCTGTTGCCAAGTTGGCACTTAGCAGTAGCAAATGTGGTAACTATACCTGTGCACTTGAGAGGAAAATTGGTTTTACATGACTGAGTATGGCTAGTCATTCACAGTGACAGATAATGAAGTGTCTGATGATGGAGCAAGGTGAAACGGTAATATCATCATCTGCATCATTCTTTTAACATTTAATTGTAACTAATATTGATCATTAGCATTTTTAGTTTAACTATTTACATACTACATCATGGAAACCACATACAAACAGCAGGAGCTGGCTTCAGATGTTTTACTGTCCTCGATATAAGGTGATTTTTTTTTAATGTACTTTGTTCAAACTTGTTCAAAGAGATGGGAAAGCAAAAGAAATATTATACCGCATATTTATTGGAATGGTCTTTCCTTATGTGTAAATGCTGTTTTAAACCTTGGTTGGGTGCAGACTTCTTCATAAACCTATGGTCACAATGATGGGTCAAGATTTGTAGAAAATCCTGGATTGATAGTGCGGAACATTCAGATTATCGATCTTTGAGAAAGCAATTTTTTTTAAAACCCTGTAGGTTTTCACCTTTATCCAATTCCCAGCTGGTAGTACCTTCTTTTTCCCTGTTAGATGTGTGTTCCAGATTCACAACAACTCTTATGCTTATAGAATAAAAAAAAATCCTCCTCCTCTTCCTTCTTTTGCCAATTAGCTCGATTCTGTATCCTTCTGGTTATCAGACCTTCCTACCAGTGGAAACAATTTGGCCCAATTTACACTGTTACTGTTGGGGATACCCAGATTGGATGGATTGCAGCAGATTATGGAGACAGCTCATCACCACCTTCTCAATAAGAATTAGGAAATAAGCTACAAATGTCAGCCTCACCATCGACACGTGAGCGTCCTATGAAATAATAGTTTATAAAAACCTCTATCTGAAGCCTGCATGATTTTGAACATTTCTATCAAACATCACCTTAACATTTACATTGTAAGTTGCTGTGTCAACTGTCACAATGCACTTAAAGATTCTGGCCACAATATGGCTGTTTGGATGGGCTCCTGGAAACATAGAAACATGGAAGAAAGGAGCAGGAGGATGCCATTCGGCCCTTTGAGCCTGCTCCATCATTCTTCATGATCATGGCTGATCATCCACAGCCTCATCCTGCTTTTTCCCCATAACCTTTGATCCTATTCACCCCAAGTGCTATATCTCATTGCCTCTTGAATACATTCGATGTTTTGGTATCAACTACTTCCTGTGGTAATGAATTCCACAGGCTCACCACTCTTTGTGTGAAGAAATGTCTCCTCATCTCTGTCCTAAATGATCTACCCCAAATCCTCAGACTGTGATCCCTGGTCCTGGACACACCCACCATTGGGAACATCCTCCCTGCATCTACTCTGTCCAATCCTGTTAGAATTTTATAAGTCTCTAATGAGATCTCCCCTCATTCGTCTGAACTCTAGCAAAAACAATCCCAACCTAGTCAATCTCCCTTTATACATCAGACCCGCCATCAAATCTAAGAATGTTGACCACAAATGGAGAGCACAGACAGAGATATTAACTCTGTCCTCTTAGGTTAATACACAATTAGATTCCAAATGCTGTTTAGTGAAACAGTGGTGAGGCCAGTTTAATAGGTATAAAAAAATCTGTGTGGGGTTTTAAAATAATAAAATGTTACAACGCTGTTTGATTACAAAATAATTGTAACTAGCCCCATTGAAAATTTAAGAATTGGAAAGAAAAGTATTCAATAAAAGTATTTGCTGATGGGTGCAATGAAGAAGGGATCTGGAGGGGCCTTATAAACATCAGGAGACAGCAGTTGGGCTGAATGGCTTGTTTTTGAGCTGCAATTTCAATGTAATTCAGTAGACAATTCTGAACAAAGTATGCATCACATTTGATCTTGTCCATTTGGAAAATATAATCCTGCTTTCATATCATTTAGGTGGCTTTTCATTTCAAGAGCTCTTGATGCGGGGAGTGCCTCTGAACATCATAGACTCGTACAGGGACTCGAAGAATATTTTACCCCCAAAATAAGGATGCTTATTACAATGTGCACTGTGAATTGTGCTTGTTCTTTTCTCAACTCAGAATGTGATTGTAGATTATTTTTAGAGTTTGACAAGTACTTCTGATGTGCGATCCTGATTTGCAATGTTTTGGGCTTGGAATGATCTATAGAGTTGATGAGCAGCGTTTTAATATATTAATGATTACACATGTAACCATAACTGAATGGTTTGTTTGGGGGAGTAGGTTTGGGCATAACTTCTAATTGCAAATCAATGCAGTCATTAATATGATATGAAACATCGTGCTGAGTGCTGTTCGTTGAATTGTGATGATGGTGACATGGTGGTAATGTCACTGGACTAGTAATCCCAGGGTTTGGCTAATGCTTTGGAAACATGGGCTCTATGTCACAATGCAATTTTTTTAAAATCTGGAGTTGAAATGTGCAAGCTACTCTCAAGATGACAAAGTAACCAATGTCAGTTGCTACACAAAACTGTCTTGTTGACTAATGCCATTTAGGGAAGGAATATGCTCTCCTCGACTGGCTGACACATGACTCCAGATTCACAGCAATGTGGTAGACACCTAAATATCCTCAAGGGGCAATTAGGGATGGACAACAAATGCCAATCTTGCCACCAGTGTCCAGTGGAATATCATTGCAATCATCTTACAGCCTATTAATACTCCATTCAGCTCAACAATAGCCCAAAGTTACAAGTTGTTCTCGACTTTATGGTGTTACGTTCTAGAAGCTGCACATTTGTGTTACCTATTGGTAATTGCTAATGTTTAAAAATTCAAATGTTAAGATTGGCACGGATGAATGTGTTTGTTTGAGGATATATTTAATAACTCCTTTTATCCTGGCCCATCATTTGATATTTCTGTTAGTTTGTCACAAGGTGTTTATTGTGTGCAGATCCCATTGGAGATCTCTGCTTCTGTTAAATGCACTGTCATGTGTTCGATCTGCATTCATAAACTATGTTCTTTTTATGTTCCATTGCATCTCTTTAAAGGAATCAGATTGCAAATGATGAGACGGTTTACAAGGTGCTGTAAAGTGCAACAGGATCATTATTGCATGAAGATGTGTTTTGAAAATGCTCAATAAACAGATTCGTATCATAAGTAGCTGAATCTTCTGTGTGGGTTTTGATGTATCTTGCAACAACAGCAAATTGCGTTCATTTAGCACCCTTATCGTGCTATATTGTCCCCAGTTGCTTCATAGAAATGCCACAAAGGAACTTGACACTGATCTCATAAAGCAATGTTGGAGGGGATACACAGAAGTTTAATCAAAGAAATAGGTTTTCCATTGCACCTTAAAGGAGGGAAGTGAGATAGACAGGAGGAGAGTTTTAGAGAGAGAGAATTCCAGAAGGGTGAGTCTTTAAGCACTGGGCCGTTGGCCCTGCAGCAATTTTTGATGGACTCAAGTTTACCACTGGTGGAATGTGGGAGGCTAATCTTCTATTGCTATCTCCCTCATATGTCTATTGGCGGTCTGATGGATCAGTGGATAGCCTTCCTACCTCTGAGCCAGCAGCTCTGGGTTCAAGTCGAATTCCAGGAGTTCACATACCAAACAGGTTGATGCCTAACCTGCAAATCCTTCCGATCTGCCTATGGCAGGATGCGAGAGAAGGAAAGACCCCTTTGACCTTAATGCAGAAGGGTGCCTTTCAAGCTAAATCCTCTGCTTTCAGTTTCAGCAGAAACAAATCACAGCAAACAGTTGTAGGTATTTACCTTGCCTGCCCCGTGTTTCTAGATGGGGGAAATCTTAGTCAGAGTCATGTGTTGATCCAGCTTCACCTTAACTGTATCCATCATCACCCAAATTACTCCATATAGCAGGGAGTTCCAAATTCTCACCATTCTCTGGGTAAAGATGAATCTCCTGAATTCCTTACACATTCAGACCTAACCACGGGTGAGAAGCATCGCTCCAGTTTGTAAAGGAAAAAATGTACAGAGAAACATGAAGATATATCTATCCATCCATTCCACTGCCCCACATACTGCAAGCATCAAAGGCAATTTTGCAGAACTAATCAACAATTAAATTAAAATTTGCCAAGAAATGCATACAAATGTACAGAAACTGAAAAACAGACCAAGGAACAACGTTTGTGAAATGGCTTTGTAAAATAATTGGTTACTGTGATGAGAAAATAACCCATTATCATTTTATGATATGACTCCCATTGCAGTAGGGGGTAAACTGGATGGACCTTGGTCACCTTTCCTTTCACAGTCTCTATCTATATTTATATTTTACATGGAATTACAACACAGCCGGTCCACATAGGATTGTACAACATGGAAACAGACCCTTTGGTCCAACTCGTCCATGCTGACCAAATATCCCAAATTAATCTAGTCCCATTTGGCCCTTATCCCTTTAAACCCTTCCTATTCATTTATCCATCCAGATGCCTTTTATACATTGTAATTTCACCAGCCTCCACCACTTCCTCTGGCAGCTAATTCCATACACGCACCACCCTTGACTTTAAAAAGTTGCCCCTCAGGTCCCTTTTAAATCCTTCCCCTCTTAAACCTACAGCATATGGACTGCAGCAGTTCAAGAAGGCTGCTCACCACCACCTTCTCAAGAGGACTAGTTTAGTTTAGGAACATAGTCAGCATGGACTGTTTAGACCAAAGGGTCTGCTTCCATGCTGTATGACTCTATGACTCTACTGCCTTGTGATTTGGAAGCAATATTATCACCGACGCCAAGTCGACTCACATTATTACATGATTCACAATCTAATCATCTGGATGTGCAGCATTCAATGGGGAAATTGAATTAAACTTCTGAGCCAGGACACTCAAGTTGAAATCCCACTTGCCCCAGACGTGTGTGACATCTCTGAAAGACTAATTTGGAAATACCTAGTTGTTAAAGAGTAGTGTGAGTGAGGAGTTTGGTTTGAGAAATTGTTAGGCAGGGAATTTCAGAACTTCAAGTGCAGGCAATGACAAATAGAGTTACACCTTGATCTGTGGAAAATTTGACTCTTGTGGCAAAATATGGTAAGCTGTTTAACAGGGTCCTGTAACTAAAGAGTTAGTTTGAAGGAGTTGGCATTGCTAAGAGGAAGATCACACACAAGAGAAGGAGAAACCCCTTCAGGGGACTCCATTGTGAAGCCCATACTAGTTAAACTGCCAGATCACAATTAGATTAATCCAGGATAGTCTCTCCCGCCCGAAACTAATGGGGTTTGATGTCAGAACCAGATGATGGGTAAGGGACAGGACAAGTCTTGGTATGCAGTGTCAACGCTAGATGGACTTACAAGGCATGGAAGTGGAGAGGAGTTTGGAGTCCTTGCAGTGCTCCAAGGGGAGTGCTAGTAATCCCTCTCACACACACATGGAGTCCCAGATTAAATTTACAGCCTCTGACAATTCCGTGAGGTGCCCCATTGATTCATTTTCAGCTTTCCCGAGTCCAGAAATTAAAATTTCTCTGCATGATGGGAATGGACCAAGTCTTATCAAAATTAGGTATGCCCATTTCCTGTCTGAACTAATGGCAGTGGTAGGTGGGCAATGGTAGAGATGATACATTCAGAGAAATGCATAAATTTCCCTCACAACACTTTTCTAGCAGACCACTTTGAACCCTCCCTCCCCATCTCCTTGCTGGTCCTGTAGTGGGCTTTGACATGTTGCCTTTGTTCACCAGGACACAATCAGCTATCCACAGTCATGTTGCCACCCCGTTCCTATGATTTTTCTACCAGCACTGAATTCCATATTGCCAGCCAGGAATTCTGATTCCAGCTCATTCAGAAATTTGGAGATCTAGGTGTTCTTGTACATCAGTCTATGAAAGCAAGCATGCAGGTACAGCAGGCAGTGAAGAAACCTAATGGCATGCTGGCCTTCATAACAAGAGGAATTGAGTATAGGAGCAAAGAGGTCCTTCTGCAGCTGTACAGGGCCCTGGTGAGACCGCACCTGGAGTATTGTGTGCAGTTTTGGTCTCCAAATTTGAGGAAGGACATTCTTGCTATTGAGGGAGTGCAGCGTAGGTTCACGAGGTTAATGCCTGGAATGGCGGGACTATCATATGTTGAAAGATTGGAGCGACTGGGCTTGTATACACTTGAGTTTGGAAGGATGAGAGGGGATCTGATTGAGACGTTTAAGATTATTAAGGGATTGGACACTCTGGAGGCAGGGAGCTTGTTTCCGCTGATGGGTGAGTCCAGAACCAGAGGACACAGTTTAAAAATAAGGGGTAGGCCATTTAGAACAGAGTTGAGGAAAAACTTCTTCACCCAGAGAGTGGTGGATAGATGGAATGCTCTGCCCCAGAAGGCAGTGGAGGCCAAGTCTCTGGATACTTTCAAGAAAGAGGTGGATAGAGCTCTTATAGATAATGGAATCAAGCACTATGGGGATAAGGCAGGAACAGGATACTGATTGTGGATGATCAGCCATGATCATAATGAATGGTGGTGCTGGCTCGAAGGGCTGAATGGCCTACTCCTGCACCTATTATCTATTGTCTATTGTCTATTGGAATGGACACAAAACAGCTCTTTGATATAGCAGCATAGTTATGGAAAGTTAAACTTTTCCTCCTTGTGTAGCAGTCAATCTGCCACGTTCTGTGATTTCAATGTCCAGTAGCATGGTCAGATACTGCTGCTGTGAAAGGGTAAGTGTGTAAGGTGGGTGCCAGGTGGTTAAGGAACTAGGGTGCCAGGTGGTTAAGGGAATAGGGTGCCAGATGGGCAGGATGCCCTAGTGCAAGATGGATAAAGTGGCAAGTAAGAGTTGGAGTGCTTAGGGAAGGTCAAGGGGAAGTGTATTGGGGCCAGTAGAGCCTTGGGGTGGGGGTGGGGGGGTTTGGAGCTGGTGTGTTGGAGATGGCACATCAAGGTCAGTACCAGCCAAGTTGACTTTCGGGGTTCAGGCCAGCAGCAGGGGCATGGTGTCCGATCCAAGGGAGTTAAGGCTGTAGAAATAGGAACTGGAGTAGCCTGTTCGAGCCTGCTCTGCCATTCAATAGGATAATGGCTTATGTTGTCATTGTGTTGGGAAGGGTGGTTTGGTTGGGGTGTGCTGGATGTCAGGGATCCATGGGTGATGTAAGGATGGAGGAGGTGCTGTTGAGGGGGTGTCACCCAGCAGTTAGGTCACAATTTTAATCGTCTATTATTTTCCTGGATAGCTATGAATTAATGGAAGGACAACCCGCCAAATTCTCCACCTTTAATGAACCCTTTTGGAAGGTTCCAGGAGCAGGGAATTACACATTGGAATCTTTAATTTCCCGGGGCCACAGAGACTTCTGTATCTGCGATTGTGACTGACATGCATTTCCAGTCTGTGCTGCTCCCATGACTATCCAGCCATCAGAATATCCAGACAACTGTACCTTAGTTAAAATGGACATAAGCTGCTTCAGTTTAACTTAAATGACATAGAGTGTGTAAATTATGATGAAATCAGTGCAGCTATGTTGTGCCTCCACTGCTAATCGTAGACACAGGGGGTAACATTTGGCAGACTTGGGGACTGGTTCGCAGAGCATCTGTGCTCTGCATGAACCAACCAACCCAACTTTCTGGGTGCCGTCCATTTTAATTCCCCCTCCCACTCCCCTGGTGACATGTCCATCCTTGGCCTCCTCCACTGTCAGTGTGAGGCCAAACGTAAACTGGAGGAAAAACACCTTACATTTCGCCTTGGGAGCTTACAGCCCAATGGCCTCAACATTGACCTCAACAGCTTCAAATTCCCTCCACCCCCAGCCTTATCCCATATCCAGCCCATTCCCTCCTGCCTCACCTCCCTGGCCTGACCTAACCTGACCACCTCCCTACACACCTGTCTGCCCCACCCTTCTCACCCTTCAATAGGATCATGGCTTATCTTGTCATCGTGTTGGGGAGGGCGATTTGGTTGGCGTGTGCTGGATGTCAGGGGTCCTTGGATGGTGTAAGGATGGAAGAGGTGCTCACCTAGCAGTTAGGCCACAATGTTAATTGGCTATCACGATAACCCCCTCAGAGATAGTAAAAACTGCCAATGCTGGAGCCAGAGATAACATAGTGTGGAGCTGAAGGAGCACAGCAGGCCGGGCAGCATCAGAGGAACAGGAAAGTTGACGTTTTGGGTTGGGATCCTTCTTCAGAAATGGGGGAGGGAGGAGGGAGCTCTGAAATAAATAGAGAGGGGGGTGGGGTTGGGGAAGGTAGGTGGAATGGTGATAGGTGAGTGCAGGTAGGCAGTGGTGGGGATTGAATCATTGAGATGGGTGGAGTGGATAGATGGGAGAGAAGATGGACAGGTTGTGTCAGTTCAAGGAGGCGGGGATGAGAGGGAGGGTTGGTCATGGGATGAGGCTGGGGGTGGGGAGATTTTGAAACTGGTAAAGTTCACATTTAGGCCATTGGGCTGTAGGGTCCCGAGGCGGAATATGAGGTGCTGCTCCTCCAGTTTGTGGGTGGCGTCATTGTGACACTGGAAGAGGCCCAGGATGGACATGTCACCCAGGGGATGGGAGAGGGAGTTGAATGGTTCCCAACTGGAATGTGTCATTTGTGGTGAACCAAACGTAGGTGCTCTACAAATCGGTCTCCAATCCTCTGCTTGATCTCACTGATGTAGAGGAGGCCACATTGGGTGCAGTGGATGCAATGGACCACATTAGCAGATGTGCAGGTGAACATCTGTCTGATGTGGAAGGTTTCTTTTGGTGCCTTGAATGGATGTTAGGGGGAGGTGTAGGGGCAGGTGTAGCATTCCTACGGTTGCAGGGAAAGGTGCCGGGGGTGGTGGGGCTAGTGGGGGGTGTGGAGCGGACGAGGGAGTCGCAGAAAGAGTGGTCCCTACAAAAGGCAGATAGGGGTGGGGAGGGAAATACATCTTTAATTGTGAGATCGGATTGTAGATGGTTGAAGCGGCGGAGAATGATACATTAGATACAGAGGTTGGTGGGGTGATATGTGAGGACAAGGGGGATTCTGTCTTTGTTTTTGTTGGGCGGAGAGGATGTGAGGGCAGAGGTGAGGGAAATGCAAGTGATGCGGTTGAGGGCATTTTCAACTAACGAAGGTGGGAGGTTGCGGTCCTTGAAACAAGAAGACATCTGGGATGTTTGGGAGTGAAACACCCCATCTTAGCAGCAGACACAGTGGAGGCAGAGGAATTGGGAGTAGGGGATTGCATTCTTGCAGAATGGTGGGTGAGAGCAGGTGTAGTCTCGGTAGCTGTGGGAGTCGGTGGGCTTGAAATAGATCACCTACTCCTTTTTCACAATGACGCCACCCACAAACTGGAGGAGCAGCACCTCATATTCTGCCTCAGGAGCCTACAACCCAATGACCTAAATGTGGACTTTACCAGTTTCAAAACCACCCCACCCCCAGTCTCATCCCATGTCCAACCCTCCCTCTCATCCCCGCCTGCTTAACCTCTCCGCCTTCTCTCCCACCTATCCGTTCCTCCCACCTCAATGACTAATCCCCACCATTGCCTACCTGCACTCACCTATCACCACCCCACCTACCTTCCCCAGTACCACCCACCCTCTCTATTTATTTCAGAGCCCCCTTACCCCTCACCCATTTCTGAGGAAGGGTCCCGACCCGAAATGTCAACTTTCCTGCTCCTCTGACGCTGCCCGGCCAGCCATGTTCCTCCAGCTCTGCGCCCTCCTACCTCTAACAATAAACCCCTGCCTGCATCCACCTACCACCATCTCACCTGCCCTCCCCTCAAGCCCCAACTCTCTCCTCTCTATTTATTTCTGTGCTTCCTGCCCCCTCCCCAGTCCTGATGAAGGGTTTCGGTCCAAAACTTTCCTGCCCCTCTGATCCTGTGTGTCCTGCTGAGCTTCTCCAGCCTCACACCCTGTAGACCCTGGTTTCCAGCACCTCCACACCTTACTGTCTCCAACCTGTCCTTCAGGCCCCGCCCCTCCACACATGCCCCGCCCCTCCATCCGGGTCCCGCCCACACAATGCTGGTCCCGCCCCCTCCCGCGGGCCCCGCCCCATTCCGGGCCCCGCGCGCACGCCGCACCCATCCCCACCTCAGGCCCCGCCCACCGCCCATGGCCCCGCCCCTCCTCGGCCCCGCCCTCCGGGCCTAGTCTGCATTCTGGGTCCTGCCTGTCGGTGCGGGGAGCAGTGGAGCCGGGTCCGGGCTCGGGGCCGGCGATGGCGCGGCTGCTTCAGCCGCTGAGCGAGCTGCAGTTGAAGCGGTTGGCGGATCACCGGTACCGGGCGGCCGGCCGCTCCCTGCTGGAGCCGCTCCTGCAGAGGTACTGGGCCTGGCTGCTGGAAAGAGTGCCCACCTGGGTAGCCCCGAACACCATTACTCTCGTCGGCCTGGCCTGCAACCTCCTGAGCTGCTTCCTGCTGGCGACCTACTGCCCCCGGGGAACCGAGCAGGTGAGAGCGGGGCTTGGGGGGAGAGAGAGAGAGAGAGCATGGGGCCATCTGATCCCGGCCCCTGGCTCTGATCCCGGCGAGATCCCGGTCTCTGGGTCTGGACCCGGTGAGATCCCGGCCTCTCGGTCTGATCCCGGTGAGATCCCGGTCTCTGGGTCTGATCCCGGTGAGATCCCAGTCTCTGGGTCTGGACCCGGTGAGATCCCGGCCTCTCGGTCTGATCCCGCTGAGATCCCGGCCTCTGGGTCTGATCCCGCTGAGATCCCGGCCCCTCGGTCTGATCCCGGTGAGATCCCGGCCTCTGGGTCTGATCCCGGTGAGATCCCGGCCCCTCGGTCTGATCCCGCTGAGATCCCGGCCCCTCGGTCTGATCCCGGTGAGATCCCGGCCCCTCGGTCTGATCCCGGTGAGATCCCGGTCTCTGGGTCTGATCCCACTGAGATCCCGGCCTCTGGGTCTGATCCCGCTGAGATCCCGGCCTCTGGGTCTGATCCCGGTGAGATCCTGGCCTCTCGGTCTGATCCCGGTGAG
>JAHRHZ010000021.1:992152-1003302 GCA_024137785.1 Ginglymostoma cirratum | reverse complement strand
GAGATCCCGGTCTCTGGGTCTGGACCCGGTGAGATCCCGGTCTCTGGGTTTGATCCCGGTGAGATCCCGGCCTCTGGGTCTGATCCTGGTCTCTGTGTTCGATCCCGGTCTGATCCCACTGTGATCCCGATCTGATCCCCGTATCTGTATTCGATCCCGGTCTGATCGATGCATGTAATGATGTTTAATATCCAGTGTCCAAGCTGCTCAGTCGGCCGGACTCTGAATTTATTTTAATCTCACTCGTCCATTGTCTGTTTTCAGTTGTTGCTGAAACCTGAACCTCTTCATTTACAGGGGTACTTTTTGTTTAGCGTTCATTCCATTTCCTGTGGCATTTATCTTGGTCCCTCTGTGTCCTGTCTGACTCCATCACTCAGCTGCCCCCGCTTCGGGAGCGATGGGAATGGGTCAGACTCAATGTAGTTGTTGGACCTGGTTTGAAATTGAGGATTTGATTGTGCTGAAGAAGTGCATTGGGATGTTTTTCGGTGTTAAATGCTCCTTAAAAATGCAAGTTGCTGTTTCTAGACTGACAGTGTTTTTCCTTTGGTGGAGGCACAGTCGGAAACACCAGACAGGGAGTTGTGGGTTCTGCTTTTCATGTGCAAGTTTATTTTAAAGGTCTCTGTTTGTGGACTAGTTGATATTTGTACAGAGATTGATTTGTTAAGTGCAGTCAATATTCTCAGAATGTTATTAACAGGAACTGGCAAACCTGCCCCAACACCCCATGTTCAATGAAAGAATATAACCAGTAAGTTCGGGTAATTTTCTACCGGTTCTCAGTTGCAGGGATAGAACACCTGCCCCTGGGCAAGAAGCTGTGGCTTCAATTCCCACACCAGGGTCTGTTGGCCATAGGAAGTGGCCAGCCGAGTTGTTGATCAATCCTCCTGGCACACCCTGAAGGCAGACCCTAGAGCGAGAGAGTCTTCTGGGAGGCTATCCTGGCAACAGCAAATCCCCTGCAGTGTTTCACCCATAATGTCAGATCAATGGAAGTCCATGGCTGAACGCTCGGAAACGATGAAACACAGACAGTTAGTGTGTTCACGCAGAGCTTGGTGGCAGGCTCGGGAAGTGGAGTGGAGGAGGGGGTGCCAGAGGAGTGACCATGCAGCAGTTTGGTCTTGGGATGTGGCCTGTGTGCCTCATGCCGTGGCAAGTTTGATCGAAGCAAGATTTTGAATGGAAAAATGTAATACTGTGTTGCTTTGGGGAAAGATAAAGGACTAACAGAATGATTAGACATTTCTGCAGAAATATACAGCAGTGAGGTATATTTGTCATTCTCCTGTCTTTCATTGGAGCAGGGATTGATTTTTCCAAATCTCTAATCCCACCCTTTTCTTTGAAGGGATAGAAGGTTCAAAAACCCAGATTTGAATACGAGCTTTATGGTAATAATTGGCCAGTTGTAGATAAGACTTGAATGTTATCTATGCTGTGCTAACTGGAAAAGGTTTAAAAACATCAACAGGTCAGGTCGTAAGGGAGTGTTTTGCTGTAATCAGCAGGTTACAGGACTGGGAATCACAACTTCATGTGATTTGAGACCAAGCTAACTTTGCTCATATACACTCTCTCAATCTAACTACATGCAAATACAACTTTTCTATGAGACCATAAGAAATAGGAACAGGAGTAGGCCGTTCGGCCCCTCAAGTCTATCCTCAATTCAATAGGATCATGGCTGATCTGACACTTCTCACGTCTACTTTCCTGCTCTTTGCCCGTAATCCTTGATTCCCTGACTTAACAAAAATCTATCTCGTTCAGTATTAAATGTACACAAGGACTCTGCCCCTACAGCCCTCTATGGCAAGGAGTTCAAAAACTCATAACCCTCTGAGAGAAGAAATTCTTCCTTTTCTCAGTCTTAAATTGGTGCCCCTTAATTCTGATTCTGTGCCCTCTACTCATAGGCAAATACTTTCCTTTTGCTTTTTGATCTTTTTATGACATCAGGTACATATGCACAGGATTGTCGAATTTTAATTCAGACAAGAAACTGATGAACTCCAGATGCACACCCCAATTGTCGAACTTCTTCCTTTGTTACGTGCTAGCTCTTCAGTAAAGCCTACACCTACTTGCTGCAGTGGTTTCCTGTTACACCTTTTTTCAGTCCTGTCTGTGAGCAAACTTACCTCTTGTCAAGGTCTACCAAGTTCTGTATTCTAGATAACTCATATTTAGCTTTCTTGTGCAGACCTGATTTTAATTTCTACACCCAAAGCCTGGGAATCTCTCATTAAATCTCTCCAGCACTCCTCCTTTCAGACTGTCCTTAAAATCTGCCTCTTTGACAAGCTTTCGGTCATGTTTTTTAAAAAAAAAGTTCATAAATGGAGTGTGGTGAGTGTCGCTGGCTGGACCAGCACTATTGCCGGTCCCTAGTTGCCCTTGAGAAGGTGGTGATGAGCTCCCTTCTTGAACTACTGCAATCCACTTGGTAGGGTCACCCACATTGCTGTTCGGGATGAAGGTCCGGGATTTTGACAGTGAAGAAATGCTGATATATTTCTCACCTGATCTTATTAGCATACCGCATCCAGTTTCTTTTCCAGTCAATGAAAAGTATCAGCAGGAGCTCCCCACGGAGGAAGGCAAGGGCAGGAAGAGTCGGATGGTTCTTGTTTGAGATCTTTGTCAGATAGCATGTTCTGTAGATCCTGGTCCAGTATGGCAGGGTCTGCAGCTTATTGAAAAAGCTGTGAATGGAGTTGAACGTTAAGAATTCAGCCTCACACCTGACTTTTTTATTCACTCATGGGATGTGGACATCAGTCAGCTTTCTGGCCCTTGAGAGGGTGGTGCTGAGCTGTTTACTGGAATTCCTGCAAACCACTTGGTGTGGGATCATCCACAATGCCCTTAGGGAGGGAGTTTCAGAATTTTGACCCAGTGACACTAAAGGAACAATGATGTATTTCCATGTCAGGATGGTGAGTGGCTTGTGGGGGAATTTGCAAATGGTTGTGTTCCCATGTATCAGTTGCCCTTGTCCTTCTACCTGGAAGTGTTCGTGCATTTGGCGGGTGATGTTTGAGGAGCCTTGGTGAATTTCTGCTGTGCATCTTGTAGATAGTACACACTGCAGCCACTGAGCGTCGGTGGTGGAGGGAGTGGATGTTTGTGGATGGAGTGCCAATCAAGTGGGCTGCTTTATCCTGGATGGTGTTAAGCTTCTTGGATATTGGTGGAGCTGCACTCATCCAGGCAAGTGGGGAGTATTCCATCACATCCCTGCCTTTTGCCTTGTAGATGGTGGACAGGCTTTGGGTAGGTAGATGGTGAATGGAATCTGGGCTATAAGATTCCCAGTCTCTGACCTGCTCATGTAGTCACAGTATCCATGTGACTAGCCCAGTTCAGTTTCTGATCAATGGTAACATCATTGAATGTCAAGGGATGATGGTTAAATTCTTTCTCATTCAAGATAGGCATTGCCTGGCATGTATTTGGTGTGAATTTTACTTACCACTTGTCAGCCCAAACTTGGATATTGTCCATATCTTGTTACATTTGAATATGGACTGCTTCAGTACTGGAGGACTTGTGAATGGTGCTAAACATGGTGAGATCATTGGCGAACTTCCCCACTTCTGACCTTATGATGGAGGGAAGGTCATTGATGAAGCAGCTGAAGATGGTTGTGCTTAGGTCCTTACCCAGAGGAACTCCTGCAGAGATGTTCTGGAGCTGAGATGACTGACCTCCAACAACCACAACCATCTTCCTTGTTGCCAGATGTGACCCAATCAACAAAGAGTTTTATTCCTGATTCTCAGTTTTGCTAGGGCTCCTTGATGCCACACTTGTTCGAATGCAGCCTTGATGTTAGGGACAATCACTCTCACCTCACTTCTGGAATTTAGCTCTTTTGTTCATTTGGCTGTGGCCACTCCTCGAATTCTCATCGTTTTAACATTCTTATTCTTTTTGTCCATATCTTTTATTCATTAATGGAATGAGGACATAACTGGCTAGGCAGCATTTATTGCCTGTTCCTAATTGCCCAGAGGGCAGTTCAGAGTCAACCACATTGCTGTGGGTCTGGAGCCACATGTAGGCCCGACCAGGTAAGGAAGGCAGTTTCCTTCCCTGAACGACATTAGTGAACCAGATGGGTTTTTCCAACAATCGACAATGGATTCATGGTTATCATTAGATTCTTAATTCCAGTTATTTTGTTGAATTCAAATTCCACCATCTTTCATGGCGGGATTATCTGGGTCTCTGGATTAACAGTCCAGCGATAATACCACTAGGCCATCGCCTCCCTGCATATTGCTGCGTGGTCACAGCCCTTATTATCTGTATAGAGATAGTAAGAACTGCCAATGCTGGAGTCAGAAAAAAACAGTGCGGACCTGGAGGAGCACAGCAGGCCAGGCAGCATCAGAGGAGCAGGAAAGCTGATGTTTTGGGTTGGGACCCTTCTTCAGAAAAATGAGGAGGGGTCCCGATCCAAAACGTCAGCTTTCCTGCTCCTCTGATGCTGTCTGGCCTGCTGTTTTCCTCCAGCTCCACACTGTGTTATCCTTGTTATCTGTATTCTTCTTTTGCTGTCTGAGACCTCTCTGTGCCTCCAATTATGGCCTTTTGAACCTCTCAGGCTTTCCTCATCTCAGCGTTGCCTCCCTGACCCTCGCTCTCTACCTCTCTTTGATCCTTAAAATCTGCCTTTTTGACCATCCTTCTGGTCAGCTATTTATAATAATCATTATGTGACCTGCTGTTAAATTTTGATCAGTTACCCCTGTGTGAAGTGTCTTGGATTGCTTTATTATGTTAAAGGCACCATTTAGGTAAGATGAATACAATATCAGGTCATAATATTATGATGAAGATAAATTAGGAAAAGGAACAAAAACAGAAATTGCTGGAAAAGCTCAGTAGATCTGGCAGCATCTGTGGAGAGAAATCAGAGTTTACATTTTGGGTCTGGTGACCCTTCCTCAGAACTGGTAACGAATTGAAAGACAGGGGTAGATTGTAATTTGCATAAACTATAGGTACAGTAGACTGATTTGTAGTTGGCACAGAGAAAGCACAGTGAACTTGAGACTTGAGCTGAGAAACTTCACTCTGTGGTACAGACACATGATTTTAGATGGCTTAACAGAATCAGAAATCACACAACACCAGGTTATAGTCCAACAGGTTTATTTGAAAATACAAGCTTTTGGAGCCTCACTCGTCCTTTGGGTGTTAGTGAGAGAGGTGGTATCATACACAGAATTTACAAGTAAAAGATCAAAGGGCCACGTTACCGATCAGGATGTGTTAAACAAACCTGAGATGTCATTAAATCTTCAGTCAGTTGGAAGATTTTAATTGATTAATATGTATATGTAAATCCCCTAAGTCCTTTCAGGTCCCTTCCTGAGAGAACTGAAAGTTTTGTCAATGTAAAGCAGAGGTGACATTTTAGGTCAGACAATGCATGTTAGGTGTGAGGCTTTGTTTAGAATCTGCTTGTGTTTTGGTTTGGAGTCAGACTGGTTTTATTTCTAAAGTAGGAATTAATAAAACGTCATTGATTTATCATGTATAAATTGCATGCTTTTTCAACAAAATGTATCTGCAAATACAAATTCACCCCATAGATTCATGTGTGTGTGTGTGTGTGTGTGTGTGAGTGAGTGAATGAGAGAGAGAGTGTGCGCATGCACATGTGTGGGAGAGTGTGTGCGGAGACGGAGTGTGTGTATGTGTGTATGTGAGTGAATGAGAGAGAGAGTGTGCGCATGCACGTGTGTGGGAGAGTGTGTGTGTGTAGTGTGATAGGGTCACCTGTAGTGCAACATGAGCCCAAGATCCCGGTAGAGGCCGACCCCATGGGTACTGACGTTGGCTATCAGCCTCTGCTTGGCGACTCTGTTATTGTGTATCCCAGAGTCCGCCTTGGAGGATGTTTACCCGAAGATCGGAGGCTGAATGTCCTTGACCGAGGAAGTGTTCCCCGACTGAGAGGGAACACCTCTGTCTGGCGATTGTTGTGCGATGTCCATTCATCTGTTATCATAACATCTGCATGGTTTCACCAATATACCATGCCTCGGGGCATCCTTGCCTGCAGCGTATGAGATAGACAACATTGGCCGAGTCACATGAGTATCTGCTGTACACGTGGTGGGTGGTGTTCCCACATGTGATGATAGTGTCCACGTTGATGATCTGACATGTCTAGCAGAGGTTACTATGACAGGGTTGTATAGTGTTGTGGCCGATGCTGTCTGGAAGGTTGGGTCGTTTGCTGTGAGCAATGGTCTGTTTAAGGTTTGGCAATTGTTTGAAGGCGAGAAGTGGAGGAATGGGGAAGATCTTGGCAAGGTGCTCATCGACATCGATAATGTGTTGTAAGCATGTAAACAGAATGTCTTGGATGTAAAATCTATTAGTAAATGAAATTTGCAAAGAAATATTAGCTGTTTGCTTTGTGTGCATTTCTTTTCAAAGCTAATGGATTACGTGTAAGCAAATACTCATCTGTCAGCAAATTGAGGTCCATGTAGCAACTTATAATCAGTTTAGATCAGCAATAAGATAATTGCTACGTTAAACTGAAATCCTGTCTGCCCTGTCAGGTGGGCATTGAGTTTTGCCAGGTGATACTGACCAATTAGTCGCTGCTATTTCTGATCAATGAAACTAAGCATGAACAAACACTTAACACAGTCATACAATTTCCCATTGCTATCAATATTTATCCCTCAAATAACATTACCAAAGGCAAAATTATTTGGTCACTAATATATTGTTCCTTTGTGATCTTACAAATGGACAAACTGCCATTCCAACTTTATAACAGCAACTACACACCAAAAGTACTTCATACCACTTAGAGCCCTTTTGATTGTGAAGGGTGCTATATCAATGCACATCTTGTTTGGAGGTGCAGGCTCAAGGGATTGTGATTGTAATATTCCTCTTTGCATGAATCTTTCATTGCAACCTGCACACTTACAAAGCAACTTAGTTTAAAGATGTAAAAACCGAAAGGACTGCAGATGTTGTAAATCGGAACGAAAACAGAAGTCTCTGGAAAAGCTCCGCAGGTCTGGCAGCTTCTACAAAGAAAAAATCAGAATTGACATTTTGGGTCTGGTGACCGTTCCTCAGATCCTGTTCTCAGATCTCTCAAGCCATGAAACAGACTGTCAGTTTGTTATGGTACTCAAAGGGTTAATGGTGTAACCAGACAATCTCTTAAGGTCATGTCTAAATAACTACTGAAGGTGTGGCAGGCTTAGAGACTGTGGAGATAATTGTACAAGGGCACACAGACGTAATTGAATTCAGATGTCAGAGTAATGTAGGAAGTGATGCTTTGTGCCCCTACTAAGTCTGAAAGAATTAAACAATTTCCCCTAAGCCCCTAGTCATCCCCATAGTCTTCCAAATTTTCTCACCGAAAAGTGTCTATTGAGCTACCCTTTGAAAGTCAGTATTAAACCTGGTGCCGCCACCATCAAACAAAGCCTTCTGATCATGTAACTCACTGCATAAAAACACAATCCCACCTCCCTCTCTGGTTCTTCTGTCATTTATCCAAAATCTAATTCCCTCTGGTTACTGACCTTCTGCCACCGTAAACAGTTCCTTGCAACTTACTCGTAGCAGTGCCCCTCAGATGTTTGAACACATGTCCTGAATCTCACCTTAACTTTTCCCGTTCTTCAGAAAGGAATAGCAAATTCTGCAGTCCCCACAATTACATCTAGAATCTCACAATCTGTCAATCTCAGCGTTTCTGTCTGTAAACGCCAAACGACAGATTGTGAACACGCCCTCAAAGAGAGGTATTTATATCTGCTGCACATTTTCGATTTATTGTATCCTATGCTTGCAAATTCAAGAATATGAAAGTTGGGAAAGGAATTGTTCAGTTATAAACATTAATTACTGTACACTCCAAACTTCCCACATAGAGTCATGGAGACGTACAGTATGCAAACAGGCCCTTTGGTCCAACTTGTTCATGTGACCAGATATCCTAAATAAATCTGGTCCCATTTTCCAGCATTTGGCCCATATCCCTCTAAACCATTCCTATTCATGTACTCATCCAGAAGCCTTTTAAATGTTGTAATTGTACCAGCCTTCACCACTTCCTCTGTCTGGCAGCTCATTCCATACATGCATCACCCTCTGCATGAAAAGTTTGCCCCTTAGGTCCTTTTAAATCTTTCCCCTCTCACCTTAAACCTAAACCCTCTGGTTTTGGACTCCCCCACCTGGGGAAAAGACCTCATCTTTTCACCCTATCCATGTCCCTCATGATTTTATAAACCTCCTTCAGATCATCCCTCAGACTCCGATGTTCCCGGGAGAATAGCCCCAGCCTATTCAGCCTCTCCCTATAGCTCAAACTCTCCAACCCTGGCAACATCCTTGTAAGTCTTTTCTGAACCCTTTTTCACAACATCCTTCCTATAGCAGGGATTGTATGCAGTATTCCAATAGTGGCCTACCCAGTCTCCTGTGCAGCCATAACGTGACGTCCCAACTCCTATACTCAGTGCTCTCACCAATTAAGGCAAACATACCAAACACCTTCACTATCCTGTCTACTTGTGACTCCACTTTCAAAGAACTGTGAACCCGCACTCCAAGGCCGCTTTGTTCAGCAACACTCCCCAGGATCTTACCATTAAGTGTATAAGTCCTGCCTTGAATTGCCTTTCCAAAACGCAGCACCTCAATTTTGCAAGATCCTGTTGCACTCGTACTGGGGAGGCGATGGCCTGGTGGTATTATTGCCGGACTATTAATCCAGAGACCCACATAACATTCTGGGGATCTGGGTTCGAATCCCACCACAGCAGACGGTGGAATCTGAATTCAACAAAATACCTAGAACTAAGAATCTAATGATGACTGTGATCCCATTGTTAATTGTTGGAAAAACCCATCTGGTTCATTTATTGTTCTTTAGGGAAAGAAACTGCCGTCATTACCTGGTCTGGCCTACCTGTGACTCCAGACCCACAGCAAAGTGGTTGACGCTGAACTGCCGTCTGGGTAATTAGGGATGGGCAATAAATGCTGCCTGGTCAGCGACGCCCTCATCCCGTTAATGAATAGAGGAAGAAAAGCTGAGGTAACCTCCTTCACTGTCTACTACACCTCCAATTCTGGTGTCATTGGCAAACTTACTAACCATACCTCCTATGTTCACATTCAAATCATTTATGTAAATGACAATAAGCAATGGAGCCAGCACCAATCCTTGTGGCACTCTGCTGGTTACAGGCTTCCAGTCTGAAAAGCAACCCTCCACTACCACCTTCTGTCTTCTACCTTCGAGCCAGTTCTGTATCCACATAGTTAGTTCTCCCTGTATTCCATGTGATCTAACCTTGCTAACCTGTCTACCATGAGGAACCTTATGCCAAACACCTTACTGAAGTCCATATCGATCACATCCACTGCTCTGCTCTCATCAGTCGTCTTTGTTGCTTCTTCAAAGGGAGGAGGTGGGAGTGGCAGCAGCAGAACTATTGCCAGCAGTTGCTTGGAACATGAGATCATTCAGCCCTCCAGCTACAATCCTGCCTTGCTCCATATCCCTTAACACCTTTAGTCAACAAAAAAATCTATCAGTTTCCGTGTTTTGAGATTAAGACCATAAGGCATAGGAGCAGAAATTAGGCCATTCAGCCTGTAGAGTCTGCTTTGCCATTCAGTCATGGCTGATAAGTTCCTCAACCCCATTCTCCTGCTCTCTCCCCGTAACCCTTGATCCCCTTGATAACCAAGAACCTATCTATCTCCATCTTAAATGTACTCAATGACCTGGCCTCCACAGCCTTGTGTGGCAGTGAATTCCATAAATTCACCACTCTCTGGCTGAAGTAGTTTCTCCTTATCTCAATTCTAAAAGGTCTTCCCTTTACTCGAAGGCTGTGTCCTCGGGTCCTAGACTCTCCTACCAATGGAAACATCTTCCCAACATCCATTTTGTCCAGGCCATTCAGTATTCTGAAAGTTTCAATTAGATCCCCCCTCATCCTTCTAAACTCCAATGAGTGTAGTCCCAGAGCCCTCAAACGCTCCTCATATGTTAAGCTTTCCATTCCTGGGAACATTCTTGTGAACCTCCTCTGAACCCGCTCCATTTGATCCAGCATGAATCACCATTTTCAGAAGAGATTTCAAAACTTTTGCCACTCTTCGTGTGTGGATGTGTTTTCTCATTTCACTTCTGCAATATGAGGCAATTTCTCCCCACTCCCACCTTCCCCACCCAGCAGAAATAACTTATGCCATCTGAGAAACTGGGAGTGGTGGTTATGTGGGGAAATTTTGAACAGTGTTGGGACCAAGAGGTTGTACACTGATGAAGTGGAGGTGCTATTCCTTGAGTTGTGCTTCATAAAAGGATGAGTTGTCCGACAGGAATCAAAAATAATGCACATTGGTTTCAGGAAGGGGCATGCATTGTACATTGTACATCTGAAGCTACACTGGCCCCATGCCCCACCTCTTCCTCCATTATATCGATGACTGTATCAGTGCCGCCTTGTGCTCCCCCAAGGAGGTCGAACAGTTCATCCACTTTACAGACACCTTCCACCCTAACCTGAAGTTCACCTGGACCGTCTCTGATACCTCTCTCTCCTTCCCCGACCTCTCTGGCAACCACCTGGAAACCAATATCTATTTCAAGCCTACCAACTCCCACAGCTACCTAAAATACACCTCCTCTCACCCACCTTCCTGCAAGAATGCCATCCCGTATTCCCAATTCCTTCGCCTCTGCCGTATCTGCTCCTGAGATGAGGTGTTCCACTCCTGGACATCCCAGATATCCTCGTTTTCCAAGGACTGCAACTTCCCCTCTACAGTGGTCGAAAACGCCCTCGACCACATCTCTTGCATTTCCCGCAACTCATCCCTCACACCCCCTCCCTGCAATAACAACAAAAATCAGAATCCCCCTCGTCCTCACGTACCACCCCACCAACCTCCAGATTCAACGCATCATCCTCCGCCATCTGCAATCTGACCCCACAACCAAGGCCATTTTTCCCTCCCCATCCTTATCTGCCTTCCGGAGGGACCGCTCTCTCCGTGACTCCCTTGTCCGCTCCACACTCCCCTCCAGCCCCACCACCCCCAGCACTTTTCCCTGC
>JAHRHZ010000021.1:947698-992052 GCA_024137785.1 Ginglymostoma cirratum | reverse complement strand
AGAAAACCTTCCACATCAAACAAATGTTCACCTGCACATCTGCTAATGAGGTATATTGTATCCGCTGTTCCCGTTGTGACCTCCTCTACATCGGGGAAACCAAGCGAAGGCTTGGAGACCGCTTTGTGGAACACCTATGCTCAGTTCGCGACATACGACAACACCTCCCAGTCGCGAACCACTTCAACTCCCCCTCCCACTCCTTGGACGACATGTCCATCCTGGGCCTCGTCCAGTGCCACGATGCTACCCGAAGGTTGCAGGAACAACACCTCATATTTCGCTTGGGAACCCTGCAGCCCAATGGTATCAGTGTGGACTTCATAAGCTTCAAGATCTCCCCACCCCCGACCGCATCCCAAAACCAGCCCAGCTTGTCCCCACCTCCTTGTCTGTCCATCTTTTCTCCCACCTATCCGCTTCTCTCACGTCCACTCCCACCCCCAACCGTACCTACCAGCCTCATCCCCACTTGCTTGACCTGTCCGTCTTCCCTTGACTGACCAACCCCCACCCTGACTCCCCACCTACACTCACCTTTACTGGCTCCATCCCTGCTTCCTTGACCTGTCCGACTGTCCTCTGCACCTATCTGCTCCTTTATCCACCTTCCATCCGCCTACCCCCCTCTCTCTATTTATTTCAGAATCCCCTTCTCCTCCCCCATTTCTGAAGAAGGGTCCAGTCCCAAAATGTCAGCCTTCCTGCTCCTCTGATGCTGCTTGGCCTGCTGTGTTCATCCAGCTCCACACCTTGTTATCTCAGCTTCTCCAGCATCGGCAGTTCCTACTATCTCTGCATTGTACATTACATTGTACTGTAATGTTGATACAATAATACTGACACTTCAACAAGGGTCCTCGGCCAAGATTAGACCGTCCAGGTCAGGGTAAGAGATAGTAGGAACCGCCGATGCTGGAGAATCTGAGATAACAAGGTGTAGAGCTGGATGAACACAGCAGGCCAAGCAGCATCAGAGGAGCAGGAAGGCTGACGATTCGGGCCTAGGCCCTTCTTCAGAAATGGGGGAAGGGAAAGGTGTCCTGAAGTAAATAGGGAGAGAGGGGGAGGTGGATAGAAGATGGATAGAGGAGAAGATAGGTGGAGATGAGAAGCGGAATATGAGTTGCTGTTCCTGCAACCTTCGGGTAGCATAGAGGAGATTTTGAAGCTTGTGAAGTCCACATTGATACCCAAAGGTTGCAGGAACAGCACCTCATATTTAGCCTGGAAAACCTGCAGCCCAATGGAGTGATGCCACCCGAAGGCTGCAGGAACAGCAAATCATATTCAGCCTGGGAACCCTGCAGCCCAATGGTATCAATGTGGATTTCACAAGCTTCAAAATCTCCCCTCCCCCAACCGCAATCCAAAACCAGCCCAGCTCATCTCCATCTCCCTAACCTGTTCTTCCTCTCACCTATCCCCTCCTCCCACCTCAAGCCACACCCCCATCTCCTATCTACTAACATCATCCCACCCCCTTGACCTGTCCGTCCTCCCTGGACTGACCTATCTCCTCCCTACCCTCCCACCTACACTCACCTTTACTGGCTCCATCCCCGCCTCTTCGACTTGTCTGCCTCCTCTCCACCTATCCTCTCCTCTATCCATCCTCTATCCGCCTCCCCCTCTCTCCCTATTTATTTCAGAACCCTCTTCCCCTCCCCCATTTCTGATGAAGGGTCTAGGCCCGAAACGTCAAGTTTTCCTGCTCCTGTGATGCTGCTTGGCCTGCTGTGTTCATCCAGCCCCACGCTTGTTATCCCAGCCCAATGGTATCAATGTGGATTTCTCAAGCTTCAAAATCTCCCCTCCCCCATCCGCATCCCAAAACCAGCCCAGCTCGTCCTCGCCTCCCTAACCTGTCCTTCCACCTATGCCCTCCTCCCACCCCAAGCCCCACCCTCATCTCCTGCCTACTAACCTCATCCTGCCCCCTTGACCTGTCCGTCCTACCTGGACTGACCTATCTCCTCCCTACCTCCCCACCTACACTCACCTTTACTGGCTCCATCCCCGCCTCTTCGACTTGTCTGTCTCCTCTCAAGCTATCCTCTCCTCTATCCATCTTCTATCTGCCTCCCCCTCTCTCCCTATTTATTTCAGAACCCCCTTCCTCTCCCCCATTTCTGAAGAAAGCTCTAGTCCCGAGACATCAGTTTTCCTGCTCCTATGATGCTGCTTGGCCTGCAGTGTTCATCCAGCTCCACACCTTGTTATCTCAGGTCAGAGTAAGGTTTGATTTGAGGTGTGATTCAGAATTTGAGAAAAGTTTGCATATGTTGTTTCCCAGCATTGATGACTAATCCTGTTTAAATATTCAGCAAGCTGTCTCAGTAGTCTTGCAGAACAGGCTATTGTTTTGTTGATTTGAGCTTTATACGACTTAGTTGAAAGCCACATCAATACCTCTGTTAACTTCTGTGGCTCAGTGCTTCCAAATCTCTACCTTCTCCTATCCTCAACAACCTGAACACATCCAAACATCTGGAAAACTTGACGTTTCGGGCCTAAACCCTTCATCAGAAATGCCCGAAACGTCAAGTTTTCCTGCTCCTATGATGCTGCTTGACCTGCTGTGTTCATCCAGCCCCACGCCTTGTTATCTCGGATTCTCCAGCATCTGCAGTACCTTTTATCTCTCACATCCAAACATCTGCCTGGTAATAACATGCTGCGAGTTCCATTCAACTGTCACCACTTTGCACTCTGCAACCAGCAAAGTGCCCTCAAAAGCTAGACATTGTTGTAATGCAAGAATTACAGCATCTACTTCTTACACAGCAAGATTCCACCAGCAGCAAAGAAATAACTGAACAATACGCTTTACCGATATTGTAAGAGCATGAGAACCAGGAGCATTAGTAGGCCATTCAGCCCCTCGAGCCTGCTCTGCCATTCAATAGGATCATGGCTGATCTCATCTCAGCCTCAACTCTGCTTTTCTGACCATTTTCCATAACTCTTCAACCCATTGCTAATTAAAAATCTGTGTTCTCCTGGCATTCACCACTCCACAGGATAGTGAATACCACAGATTCACAACCTTTAGTGACAAGTAATTTCTGCTAATCTCTGTTTAGAATCTTCCATCCCGCAACCTAAAACTGGGACGTCTTATTCTAGAGGTCATGGGTTTCTGCCAGGTGCTCTGGTTTCCTCTCACATTCCAAAGATTTGTAAGAGATTGTAAGAACTGCAGATGCTGGAGTTGGAGACTCCAAGGATCCCGACCCGAATCGTCATCTTTCCTGCTCCTCTGATGCTGCCTGACCTGCTGTGTTCCGCCAGCTCCACATTGTGTTATCCAAAGATGTGTAAGTTAGGTGGATTGGCCATGCTAAATTTCCCACAGTGTCCAGGGATAGATTAGATGCATTAACCATGGGAAATGCAGGGTTACAGGGATGGGGTTGGTCTGGGTGTGATGCTTTTCGGAGGGTCGGTGTAGACTCATTGGGCCAAATGGCCTGTTTCCACCCTGAAGGGGTTCTATTCTATGGTTTTCCACACAAGAGGAAATGTCTGCTGTATGATGTCAGTTTCTTTAGCATCTTAAATGTTAGCTATTGAAGACTAAATATTAGTCAGAGATATTGGGGCAGGGCTCCTCTGTTCTTCAAATAGTGACTATGGGATCTTTATGCCCACCCAATGGGGTATATGGAGGCCTCAGGATGTTAATCTGAGTGATGCATCTCAGACAGTGCAGCACCCTCTGTGGAAATGCCAGCCTGGATTTTCTGCTCATGCCTCCAGAGTGGGACATGAACCTTCTGCCTCAGAGATATGAGCGCTACCTACTGAGCCACAGCAGACAATAAAAAGACAGCCAGGTACAGGAGGTCCTTCAAGCAGACAATGTGGTGAAGGTTAGTGAGACAACAGAGGATTGGGAAGCCTTTTGAAAATCAGCAGAGGATCACCAAAAAGGAGAAGATGTTTAATTTGGGAACGTAGTTGGTGTGGACTAGTTGGACCGAAGAGCCTGTTTCTGTGCTGTGTGACTCTATGGCAGAGGTCACTGTTGTGGCCATCACTGGGGAGAAGGTGCTGGGGAAGCTGAAAGGTCTGAAGGTGGATAAACCACCCAGCCCAGATGGGCTACACCCCAGAGTTCGGAAGGAGATAGCTGAAGAGATTGTGGAGGATTGGTGGTGATCTTTTAGGAATCACTGGAGTCAGGGACAGTCCCAAAGCACTGGAAAATGGCTAATGTAATGCCTTTGTTTAAGAAGGGAGGGAGGCAGAAGACAGGAACTTATACACCAGTTCATCTAACCTCAGTCATGGTAAGATTTTAGAGTCCATTATTAAGGATGAGATTGGAGAGAACTTGGAAATGCATGATAAAATAGAGCTGAGTCAGCATGGCTTTGTCAAGGGAGGTCATCTGTTAGAATTCTTTGAGGAGGTAATGAGCAAGTTAGACAAAGGAGAGCTGTGGATGTAACCTATTTGGATTTCCAGAAGACCTTTGACAAGGTGCCAGCAGAAGGCTGCTAAATAAGATAAGACCCCATGGTATTGGCATGGATAGAGGGTTGGCTGACTGGCAGAAAGCAGAGAGCAGGGATAAAAGGGTCTTTTTCAGGATGGCAGCCAGTGACTAGTGGAGTTGTGCAGGGGTAAGTGTTGGGACCACAACTATTCACGTTATACATTAACGATCGAGACAAAGGAACCGAGGGCATTGTTGCTAAGTTTGCAGGTGACACAAAGATTGTTGGAGGGGCAGGTAATGTTGAAGAAGCAAGGAGCCCTGCAGAAGTATTTGGACGGATTAGAAGAATGGGCAAACAAGTGGAAGATGGAGTACAGTATGGGAAATTGTAAGGTAATGAACTTTGGTGGGAAGAATAGAGGCATAGACTATTTTCTAAATGGGAAAAAGCTTTGGAAATCTGAAACACAAAGTGTCTTGGGAGTCCAGTTTAGGATTACCTTAAGGTTAACATACAGGTTCACTTAGCAGTTAGGAAGGCAAATGCAATGTTAGCATTCATTTCGAGAAGGCTGGAATACAAGAGCAGAAATGTACTCCTGAGGCTGTTAAGGCTCTGGTCAGACAGCATTTGGGATATTGTGCTGGTGTTGGAGTGGATCCAGCAGTTTATAAGAATGATCCCGGGGATGACGGGCTTACCATATGAGCAGCAGTTGAAGACTCAGGGTCTGTACTCAATGGAATTTCAAAGGATGAGGGGAGATCTGATTGAAACCCAAAGAACTAAGAGGATTGAGTCGACATGGAGAAGATGTTTCCACTAGGAGAAGAGACTAGGACCTGAAGGCACAGCCTCAGAGTGAAGGGACAACACTTTAGAACTGAAATGAGCAAGAATTTCTTCAGCCAGAGGAAGGTGACTCTGAAGCTCATTGCGACAGAGGGCTGTGGAGGCCAAGTCATTGAGTGTATTTAAGACAAAGATAGATAGGTTCCTGATTAGTAACGGGACCAAGGGCTATGGGGAGAAGGCAGATGAATGGGTTTGAGAAATATATCAGCCATGATCAAATGATGGAGCAGACCCGATGGGCTGAATGGCCTAATTCTGCTCCTGTGTCTTAAAGTATATTTCTATAGTCAGTAGATAATTTGATCTGATTAGTGTTACTCACTGTATTTAAAAAGTTTGTGCTGGACCATTTAATCTATGACCCGGTCTCCTTTCTTTTGACAGGCACCAGCCTATGTCTACATTCTGTGTGCTGTAGGATTATTTATTTACCAATCTTTGGATGCGATTGATGGGAAACAGGCTCGAAGGACCAACAGCAGCTCTCCCCTTGGGGAGCTTTTTGACCATGGCTGTGATTCCTTTTCCACAGGTAGGAGAGATAGAGGAACCTGAGGTAATACAAATCAACAGGAGTCATGAAGCAGGTTAATACATCCATTAAAATAGCAAGCTGACATCTGGGCTTCATTTTGCGAGGGAGAATTGATTACACTGTGCTTGTGTAAAACTTTGGTTGGACCACACATGGAGCACTGGACAGAGTTCTGTTCTCAACATTTTACAGAAGATAAAGCAGCACTGACAAAGGTGCAATAAATTATTGTCTAGAAGCAAGAGCTGAGAATTCCCAATGATCAGGGAATATTGAAAATTATGGTAGGATTTGCTAAGGTAGACATAGAACACTCAGGACTAACATTAGAGGGATGTTTATCTCTGTCTTGTGTTTTATCGCTGTTTGCTCTTCTTGTTTATTTATATAGTTGTGGTTGGCTTGGGCACCTGCCTGGCTGTTCACCTGGGAACAGACCCTGACCTGATGTTTTTCTGCTGTTTCATTGGCATCTTCATGTTCTATTGCGCCCACTGGCAAACCTATGTTTCTGGGTCTCTACGATTTGGCAAGTAAGTCCTTGTGTTTCACCCCATCCCCCAACTACTACCCCACTCCGACCCCTATTCTTCATGTAGGATCTGGCACTTAGTTTTCTGTTGTCTCTGGAACTTAGGGAAGGCTGTGTCTAAGAGTGTAGATCCGTGGACAACAAAGCACAGTGACAGCTGAGCGTAAGAGCTCAGCGCTAGTCCTTATCAACGGATCCATTTAATGGAGAACAAAATTAAAGTTCCGTGTTGGTCCCAGGCTCCTGATTAAAACTCAACTTTTCACATTCAGTCTTGGGATTTGGGTGCTGTTGCCGAGATCAGCATTTGTTACCCCTCCCTAAAAGCCGTAGGGAAGGTGTTGGCGAGACTCACTTTCTCACTCAGTGTGTTGTTAGCTAACACAGTGGAAGCTGTGTTATTGAATGTACCCAAGTAAGAATTATATGGATTATAGATAGTCAAGGATATCAAGGGTTATGGGGTGGAGCATAGACAGAAATGTGATGTTGGGCCCACAACCAGAACAGCTATGATTTTATCAAGTGGCAAAGTAGGCTTAGAATCATAGAATCAGACAGTACAAAAGAGACCCTTTGGCCCATTGAATCTATACCACCAAAAATACACTGTGACCTTCGCTGATCCAACTTCCCTACACCACACGCACAGCTTGAAGGGTCAAATGGCCTTATTTGCTCCTAATACCTATTAACTATGCTGCAGTGGTGAGATGGGATATGAACATATATCTCTTGTCCAAACCATCTGTGTTACTAGTTCGGCTGTGTCCTCTAACTCCCTGAAAGGTTCACATTGTGCGTGTGGAAAATGCGCACTTTATGAAACACCTTGCTAGTACAACTATCACGGCGTACAATCAGTATGAATACTATTTGGAATAATGTCACTGGCAGGGTACTGCACATACACATTTTACACATGAATACCGACAGTGCTTTGGGTTGACATTGGCTCCTGGTTCAGAAACATTACCACTATGCCTGTGCCTCCCAGACCTTATCCAATGTGACCCCATTTTGAAGCTCAAAAATTGTCGGAACTACCAAGTAAAAACTGTGAAGGGATGGGAGGAGGGAGGTCTGTGAGAGTGAGGGGTGGTCCTGTGTAGGTTGGTGGGGGGGCTGTCTGTTAGGATGAGACACAGCTCAGACAGAGCTCCGTGGTAGTCGTTGCTGCGTTAGGGCTCTCAACACCAACATTTCAGCTCACAACACCATCAAGGAAAACCAACCCGTATTTTTGGAAGCTCTTCATTAATGTTGTATGATTGCATGCTTTTGTAACTCTGTTTTCAATATTGTACAATCTGAAAGTGGAAATATGAAATTGGCTTAATTTTGAAAGGAAAAGTATTTCAGGTTTGTGGGTAAAGAACTGGGAGTGGGACTATTTGGATAACTCTTTGACTACCCCCTTTTAATCTGTGGAATTCTTTACTGTAGAGGGCTGTTGAGGCTGGGTAATTAACTATATCCAAGACTGAGAAAGACAGATCTTAAATCAGTAATGGAATCAAGGTTTGTGGGGAAAAGGCAGGAAAGTGGAGATGAGGATTAGCAGATCATCCATGATCTCACTGAATGACGGAACAGATCCGATGGGCTGAATGACCGCTGTTCCTATGTCTTATGTCTTGCTAAGGTCAAAGAGCCAGTATAGATTTGATGGGTTAATCCATTTTAAATGTGGTGATAAAACCTGTTTAAAAATAAAACAGATTTAGAATTTAGTGCACACGCGTGAATGGAATTGCTAATCTACTTTCTAAATGTGAAGTCCCACCTGAGTACATGGTCAGTTACAGGGTAGACTGTATCAACCCAGAGCATGCATGTTAATAAAGTGGCAGTTTCCACATCTAATGTTAGAGAGAGCTGATTCTAATTGATTGGAAGCCTCACATCCAGCTCTGTGCCAACTTCAGTCAGCCAAATCATGAAGTAACAGTCAATTGGAACATATCAGCTAGAGAGCGTTGTGGGCTGCTTGTCTGAGATTTCCCACTTTGTGTGCATCAGGAACTGAGGCATCCTTTGGTGACAGGAACCTGGGAGTCCTGCTATTGAGAGTGATTGTGGCCGACCTCTGACCTAACTCCACACTCCTGCCTTTTCACCATGTCCCTTACTGCTGTTGCTTAATAAAAATCTAACAATCTCACAGTTCTGTGTTCTAGAATCAGCTGCTAATTATTTGGTTCAGTGTCTGATCAATTGTACATTAACTCGTAGTAGTTTTAACCACTGATCTCTCTATATCCGATTAGAATTGATGTAACTGAAGTTCAAATCTGCATAATGCTCATCTTTTTCTTATCTGCCATTGGAGGAGCTACTCTTTGGGAATACCAGGTGAGCGGTAGTTTAGTTTAATGATGGCTGTCTACATTTGTTGATTAGTAACAGGGAGCAACTTATAAAGAAAGAACATGCATTTATTGGTGTTGGTATTTTGCATCCCTGGTCCAGTGAATTTATTCTGAAGTGCAGTCATTGCCTTGATGCAGAGACCATGTCTGCGCAGCACATTTCCACAAAGGCAGGTTCGTGCTGAATTAGTCCAAGTCCAGACCTCTATCCATCCTGTCCCTTGGCCCACGACACTTTGAAGAGAGGGCAGTGATGGTGGGGGTGGGAGTTTTCTTGGGTCCAGTTCCTCACATCTTCCAATCCACCTCCACATCTTGTTTCTGTTTGACTCTGCACAGTAATTGTGATTATAACACCATCGTAGACCTGTGTTTGTCACTGGAGGCTAGCATTTGAAACTGAACTGTACCACACTGCTGGAGTACAATCCGCACGCATTCAAAACTGTTTTGATCCCTCGCTTCCCCCCGACCCCATTCCAAATGGTCATTCTCGCCACTGCCGGTCTGCCCCCTGGTGCTGGACAGTGGTATGTACAGCTTCAGCTGTGGGTCCTGGAGCAGATAGTGACAGAGCAGGTCTCCTTTATGTAAAGAAGGGTCTAGGCCCGAAACGTCAGCTTTCCTGCTCCTCTGATGCTGCTTGGCCTGCTGTGTTCATCCAGCTCCACACCGTGTTATCGCTGCTTTATGTAGATTAGCTTCCTGCCCTCGTGAGTCCAAATTCTCCCGTCTCTGACCTACTACAGAAAAGGTAAGGGTCACCATGGTGGAATCAGTCTGATTTTCCCAGCACTGAGCCAGCAAACTGAGGCAGCAGTCTCAAGCTCCCCTTCCCATTTAACAAGCGGAGATTTACTGTCAGTGCAACTTGAGTTGTTTTGTGTTAGTAGTTGGCCTGAAATAATTGTTGGAATTGATGATTTGGGGATAAATAAACTATTATTATGTCTTGCTTGGTCTGTGGGTTAGTAATGTCCTACATCAAAAATATGTTTAAAATATGTGTGTTGATGAGATTTGCTGAGGTTGTGTATCTAGACTTTAAAAACTTGCTGCAACTTTATCCTGGATACGCAGTCACTGCCTTGCTGTCAAACTATCCAGGTACATTGATCAGACAGGGAGTCACTGGGGGTGATCTTCTGGGGAGTCAGTCATTTACCCATTGTCCAGGTTATCACAAAGAATATCATTCATCTTCAGGTATGTCAGTTCAGGAAATTAACATTCTTCCCTTCACTAACACCATTAGTGAATCATTTGGCTCATTGCTGTTTGTGGGATCTTGCTGTACCATAACGTTGCGGCCATGTCCCTTTAAAGTCCATCTCCTTGACCAAGCTTCTTCTTGGATTCCTTGGTTTCTCTGCATTTAACTCTGCCAAAGTCTGTTCATATTTTATGGTGTTCATGGCACTACATGAGTAAGCAATGTAATCAGCCAATCTTCAGAATAACTCATTGTACCTGAAGTGCTTAGGAGGCTTTCAAATGTCAAAAGGTGCCAGTTAAATATAAAATTGTTTCCTCATTCCAATCTAATGTTTTGTTCCTCTTCCTCTGTTGAAGAGTTAATTAGCCTTTCACATTTTATACTGTACTATGTTTTATATCTGAATTACTCACTTACCAGTGATCTGTAAGAATAATTTATTTTCTGTCTCAAAGGAATATGGAGTATCTCAGAATGGGGAAAGTGGTTGTATATTACTTTTAAAGATTATTCCACAGCTGTGTAACTCCTGGATGCGTGACGGGCAGTGCGTTTGGCCATAGCAAAGATCACCTTCCTATCAGTTATTGTTATTGTCGAAGCAACTTTTCCCGCCCTGGTGATCTTGGCTTTATTCCTATATTCAGCCCAGCTTGTCTTTCTGTCAGGTGAACCTATGTTACATGTTATTAATTACCTATAGTGGGGACACAGTGAGCTCTTTACAATGACATTTCATTTACATGTGCTGTTCAATGTGGTACTGACACAGATCTTGTGTTGCTTACTTTTTTCATTATGTCCTGCTGCTTCTGGACATCCCCTTTAAACCTTTGCGTGGGATGGCTAAAGAAAGGTAACACATCTCTTTCTAAATGTGTATTGTAATGATTTTCATTGAGGGAGGTTCAGAATGTAAAGACAGTCACAATACTTCAGTCATTGATACTGTAGACAGATATTGGTTCTGTTACAAGACGTTTGACAATGTTGCCGTTGATGTCATATGCAGCTCCTGTTCATTATTGCTTCCGATATAGATTCCTGTACTAGGACTGAGAATGAAAATCCTGCCTGTGTTTGGAATAATAGGAGGAGCAATCTATTCCTGTACCAATTACTTCCGGGTCATCTTTTCTGGTGGAACAGGAAAGAATGGTTCCACAATAGCGGTATGCAGACTACATAAATAAAAACACATGTTCCAAAAGGTATTGCTAGTCTAGAACTGCAGATGTTCACTGTTGCATTCTTATTGTTTCCAGGGTACCAGTGTTCTGTCACCTGCTTTGCACATCGGGCTGGTCATCATAATGGCTACAGTGATCTACAAAAAATCCACCACACGTCTGTTTGAGGACCACCCTTGTCTCTATGTTTTAGCATTTGGATGTGTGGCTTCAAAAATTACAAACAAATTAGTGGTACGTTATTGCAAACATGCTAAGTTGAAAATATTGCCCCCTTTGATTGTTTGTTTATTTTGAGTACCAAAAAGCCGTTAGAAATCCAACTTCCACAGCCAAAACTGGGCCAACCATGAAAATACCAAGAGCAAGTCAGAGGCTGGGAACACTGCAGCAAGTAACTCACCTCCTGACTCCCCAAACCCTGTCCACCATCTACAAGGCACAAGTCAGAAGTGTGATGGAATACTTCCAACTTGCCTGGATGGGTGCAGCCCCAACAACACTCAAGAAGCTTGACACCATCCAGGACAAAGCAGCCCGCTTGATTTGCACCACATCCACAAACATCCCACTCCCTCCACCACCGACGCTCAGTAGCAGCAGCGTGAACTACCTACAAGATGCACTGCAGAAATTCACCAAAGATCCTCAGATAGCACCTTCCAAACCCAGAACTACTTCCATCTAGAAGGACAAAAGCAGCAGATCCATGGGTTCACCACCCCCTGCAAGTTCCCCTCCAGGCCACTCATCATCCTGACTATCGCCGTTCCTTCACTGTCGCTGGGTCTAAATCCTGGAATTCCATCCCTAAGGGCATTGTGGGTCAACCCACAGCACATGGACTGCAGTGGTTCAAGAAGGCAGCTCACCATCACCTTCTCAAGGGGCAACTAGGGACGGCCAGTAAATGCTGGCCCAGCCAGCTACACCCATCCCTAGAATGAATTTTTAAAAAAAGAAACATTCATGATGTGATGAAACATTTTCACTCAGAGGTTGTGCTGACCATTAGTTTCTGAACTGCTGACTTTTGCAAGCGTGCTGTACACAGTTAGCTCTGTTCTGATGTGTTTTCATACAGGCTTGATGTGCTTGGTAAACAAACCAGAGGGGGAGATGAGAATTTTTTCTTTAAAACAAAAACAGTAGTTGTTATGATCTAGAATGAGCTGTCTGCGAGAGTAGTAGAGACAGATTTAGTAGTAACTTTCAAGAGGAGTATAGAATAAATACTCAAAAGGGAAATAATGTCCTCTGGGGAAGGAACAAGGGGGAGTGGGGCTGATTAGATAGAGTCTTCTAACTCTCTGAACAATGTGCTGAATGACCTCCTCCTGTGCACTGTGATGCTACACAGACACTATTCTTCCCTGTAACACTGGGAACAACTGTTCACTCACAGTTAATGGCTGCTGCCTCCCAAAGGATTGTTCAAATCGTGCATCTGCTCCAGTGCAACAGGTTTGTTTTCTTCATTGCTTGTTTGTACGGAACACTGCTCCTAATTTACAGCTCTGCCAGCTGCTGCATACCCCAGTGTCTTGTCAGGTTGGTCTAAGTTTTTTTAACTGTAATGGAACAAAGTCCCATTAGAGAAGGAACATTGATTTTCACAATCATTTGATGCATTTGGAAAAGGAACTGGATCATTATTTGTTGGGAACTTTAGTACAGGAGGAAACCTGTTAGCCTCCCCAAGAGATGACAATTAATCTGTGCCATCTGAGTTAGATACCGTTTTTAATAGACAAAGAAGTCCAGGGTTATGGTGGAACAGGCTCGAAAGGCTGAAAGGAGTTGACAGCCGGGTTGGCCTGTGTTCCCTTTATCCTAAGTTTCTGTCACACTATATTTGCCCAATAGCCCTGGCTAAAAAAGCCTATCGATCTCAGATTTTAAATTCACAATTGATCCAGCATCAACTGTCATTCCATGTTTCTGCCACCTTTACCCAAATAAGAACTTCCTAATTATATCCCTGAAACCTCTGGTTTTGATTTTTTAGACCATGTTCTGTCATCTTCGAGTCAGGGAGCCTGCAGAAATAATTGAGAAATTGAGTCTGAGGGATATGATGGTAACACTGCTTGATTTCTTTAA
Source organism: Ginglymostoma cirratum (assembly GCA_024137785.1). Classification (NCBI taxonomy): domain Eukaryota; kingdom Metazoa; phylum Chordata; class Chondrichthyes; order Orectolobiformes; family Ginglymostomatidae; genus Ginglymostoma; species Ginglymostoma cirratum. Next base: position 978,801 of record JAHRHZ010000021.1, on the reverse strand, counting down.
GAATATAAGAAATTGGAGCAGGAGCAGGCCATTCAGCCCCTCAGGAATGAGGTCATGGCTGACCTACTTCAGCACCATGTTCTTGCACAACGTGGAAACCTATCAATCTGTGTCTTGAACATGGTCAAGAACTAAGCACCACAGCCCTACCATTGAGAATTCTAAAGATTCACCACCCTCTGAGTTGAACAAATTCCTCCTCATCTCAGTCGTAAATGGCCTGTCCCTTGCCCTGACACTGTGTCCCCTGGATCTAAAACCCCAGCCAGGGTGAAGCACTAACCTACACGATCTTGTCGAGCATGTGACAATTGTGTAAATTGGATTAATATCACCTCTCGTTCTTCTAAACTCCAGAGAATATAATCTTTCCCTGTAGGGCAATCTCTGCATACCAGGAATGTTTGGTGAATCTCTCTTGAACTAGCTCTATGGCAAGTGTATCTTTCTTTAAGTAAGGCAACCAAAACTGAGAGTATGGTCTCACCAGAGCTCTATAGAATAGCAGTAGGACACCTTTACTCTTTTATTTAAAACCCTTTGTAATAAAGGTCAACATGCGATTTGCCTTAACTGCTTGCTGTACTACATCCTTCAACACTCTGGAGGTCCAGAGTATTACCTACTTTCAGTCCCTTTAGTTTCCCTAGTAGTTTGTTTTTATTGCAATTAATATCTTACAGGCAACTCACCATCATCCTCTCAATCTCTTGGAGAATCGGTACAGGCTCAAATAGCTGAATGGCCTCTTCCTGTCTGTAAGAGTTTTCAGTGTAATTAAAGTAAATACTGAATGTTGACATGACAGTGTTCGGTATACTGTGAGTGAGTGTTGGACATCACTGTTTCAACTATAATTATTAAAGCAAGGCTTTTCCCTGTTGATTTTTATAGGTGGCACACATGACCAAAAGTAAGATGAAACTACAAGACACAGCATTCATTGGGCCTGGGCTGCTTTTTCTGAACCAATACTTCAATAGTTTTATTAACGAGTACTTTGTACTGTGGGCAGCAATGGTAAGTACATTGCATTGATCTCTTTGAAGAGGCTTGGATTTACATATTCAAAACATTTTAAGGATTAAAAGTTTATCCATGTGTTTTCCAAAACTAGTCACTTCAAATGTTAAAATAAAACAGAACTGAAGATGCTGAAGGTCCAGAAATTTCTGGAGAAATTCGCAGGCCTGGCAGTATCTGTGGACAGAAATACAGTTTCAGAAGAAATGGGAGCAGGGATCAGCACCTGCACCCTGCTCCTCCACTCAGCAAGTTCTTGGCTGATTTTTGCGTAGCCTCAGCTTCAGTTACCTTCCCGCTCAGCATAATCCTTCATTTTGAGTCCAGCGAGTCTACTTCAGCAGCTCAGATGTTTTCTGTTGTACATAATCATTTTGGAGATAATTTGTCTTCGAAATTAGTGACGATTGAAGTGCAGATAATTTGTCCGCCTTTTGCATTCAGTATCAGCACATCCAGGTTTTAAACAGAGTACTAGCATTCTGGGTCATCTAGAGATAGCACAGTTTTTCCATCTTTCTGTAACTTGTCCCTGTATCTCTGGCTGTCTCCTTTTCACTGTTTTATGTTCTGTAACACACTTTAATACCAGCTCATTTAGTCCTGACCAAACAGGTTTGCACCATTTTACAGACAGGAGTAGGCCATTCAGCCTTGCCAGCCTGTTTTGCCATTCAGTGAGGTCTGTTTGTTAAATTGAAAGCACTGCGGATGCTGTAAATCAGGAACAAAAACAGAAGTTGCTGGAAAAACTGAGCAGGTCTGGTAGCATCTGTGAAGAGAAATCAGAGTTAACGTTTTGGGTACAGTGACCGTTTCCTCAGAACTATTCTGACGAAGAGTCACCAGACCCGAAACATTAACTCTGATTCTTTTCTTCACAGATGCTACCAGATCTGCTGAACTTTTCCAGCAACTTCTGTGTTTGTTCCTGGTTGTTAAATCCATTGACCTGCCTGGCTCAAATATCCTTAATAATCCTGCCCAACAAAAATCTACGAATCTCAGTTTTGAAATTTTAAGAAATCAAAGGAGTAAGCCATTCATTCTCTCAAACTGATCAAGACTCCCCCCACCTCGCTCCCTCACATAAGCCCACAGTCACAGCAGGTTTTGTTTTGAGAGAGTGAGTTCCAGATTTGCACACACTTCTCTGTAAAGAAGTGTTTCTGTTATCACCCCTGAGTTGCTTTGTGCCTTACTCTGCATTCCCTGACTCCAGCTCTTCCCTGCAACAGAGGAACTGGTTTGTTTCTATCTGCCTAATTCAGTTATAGTCCTAGAGCTGTACAGCACACAAACAGACCCTTTGGTCCAATTTGTTCATGCCAACCAGATATCCTAAAATAATCTGCTCCCGTTTGCCAGAGTTTGGCCCATATCCCTCTAAACCCTTCCAATCCATGTACCCATCCAGATGCCTTTTAAATGTTGTAATTGTACCAACCTCCACCACTTCCTCTGTGAGCTCGATCCATACACACACCACCCTCTGCAGGAAAAAGTTGCTCCTTAGGTCCCTTTTAAATCTCCGTCTCGCCTTAAACCTATACCTTCTAGTTTTGGACTCCCCTACCCTGGGGAAAAGACCTTGACCATTTACCCTATCCATGCCCGTCATGATTTTATAAACTTTTTTAAGTACACCCCTCAGCCTCTGATGCTTCAGGGAAAATAGCTCCAATCTATTCAACCTCTCCCTACAGCTCAAACCCTCCAACTCTGGCAACAAACTTGTAAATCTTTTCTGAACCCTTTCAAATTTCACAACATCTTTTCTATGGCAGGGAGACCAGAATTGTATGCAGTGTTCCAAAAGTGGCTGAACCAATGCCCTGTACAACCACAACATCCCAACTCCTATATGCTATGCACTGCCCAATAAAGGTACGCTTACCAAATGCCTTCTTCACTATCCTCTCTACCTGCGATTCCACTTTCAATAAACTATGAACCTGCACCCCAAAGTATCTTCGCTTGGCAGCACTCCTCAAGACCTTTCCAATAAGTGTATAAGTCCTGCCCTGATTCATCAGATTAGCTGCCTTCATCCTCCTCACTTAATGCAATGCAGTTCTGGTCTACACAACTTTATAGAGATGAGCTCTCCCCAACAACCAAATTATTTGATTTATTTTCTCTTTGAAATCAGTGATTCGTCCCTGTGATGCATCTAACAAAAGGACATTACTAGGTATCTGTGCTTCTCCAACCAACCCCCTGAAATTAAGCTTTCTGTCAACATTTCTAATCTACACTCCATGGTATCAGTGTTGAAAATGTTATCTCGGTATAAAGGAGGTGCTGAGGTTTTTGCGGCACAGAAATAGTAACCCTGTCTCTGGGCCAGAAGGTCTGGGTTCAAATCCCACCTGGTCTGGTATGTCATAATCTGTGTAAACAGCTTGATTAAAAAGGTCCAAAAGGATTGATGTTGTGCTGCTTGATCACCAAGGTCCTCCACTTCTGCTTCAGCCCCTTTGCTGCTGAAATCCTTATCAACACTTTGGTTACCTTGGGACTCCAGTTGTTCAAACAGACCTCTAGATCACCAATCACCCTATCTCACTATTCAACATTGGCCGCATCTGTGGAGAGAGAAACAGAGTTAATGTTTTGAGTACAGTGGCTGTTCTTCAGTTCTGAAGAAGTCATACTGGACCTGAAACATTAACTCGATTTCTCTCGCCGCAGACACTGCCAGACCTGTTAAGTTTCTCCAGTACTTTCTGTTTTTGTATATTTCAGATCTCCAACATCCACAGTTCTTTTATTTTAATTTAATCAACACTGACTTTCAGTTCAGCAATGCCTCAGGTTTTAAAATTTTCCTACAAAAACAAAATACTGTGGATATTGGAAATAAGGAAACAAACAAAGTGTGCTGGAGAAAGAATCCAGAGATGCTGCCAGACCTGCTGAGAGAAACCATGTCATTGTTTTAAGTTTGATACAACTTAGACAGAACTGAGTTCATCCAGCATTTTCAGTTTTTAGTTCTAAGTCTTCCTACTTGTTTTCTGTTCCCATCATTGTTCTATATTGCTGTAACCTCCTGCCCTTGGAGATCTCTCTGTTTCTGAGATCCTGTTTAATTGAGTGCCCATGTTAACCTTTCAAACAGTGGAGGTTGTGTCTTCTGCCACCTGAGCTCTGAAACAGAACAGCTTCTAGACACCTGTTCAAATTCTTCATTCTGTGGCTGGGTGTCCAAGCTGTTTGATAATCATCAGACATTTTCCCATGTTTGACTGCTCTGTTCAAATGCAAGTTGTTGTTGGTTGTCACATGAGATGAAAATGAGAGTCGTGTTTTGATGTTTTTTTTTCCAGGTCTTCTCCCTGTGCGATTTGCTGGTTTACTGTACTGCTGTCTGCATTCAGATCGCATCACACCTCCACATCAAAGTCTTCCGAATTCCATACCAAGCTTCTGAGCAGGTTCACAACCATCATGACTGACAATTTGCCCAAAGGGAGGAGGAAGAGATGGACAGGGATGACACAACTAAAAACAGGCCATTGTCTAGTGGCACAAATCCTAATCAACCATTAAACCTACCAGCCCTTATTAATCTAGAGGACCCTGTAATTATCATTTAAAATATTTCAATGTGATTTCATGTGAAGTGTGGAATCCGAATGAACATCAAATTGACCAAACCTGCACTTATGTTTTTTTTTAAATAGGGTCATAGAGTAATACAGCATGGAAACAGGCCCTTCGGCCCAAACTGATCCTTGCTGACCATGCGTGCCCACTCAGCTCATTCCAATTGCCTGTATTTATTTCATATCCCTCTAAACCCTTCCCATCCATGTACCTAACCAAATGTTTTTTAAATGTTGTTATTCTACTTGGCTCAATCACTTCCTCTGGCAGCCTATTCCATATATTCACCATTCTCTGCATGAAGAAGTCTCCCCTCAGGTCCTTCTTAAATTTTTCCCCTCTCACCTCAAAGACTATTTGCATTCATCCTATCTATGCCCCTCATTCTCCCACATTCCAAGGAATAAAGTCATATCCTGGCCCACCTCTCCCTATAACTCAGGCCTACTATTTCTGGCAACATCCTCATCAATCTTCTTTGCACTTTAACTATGTCTTTCTTATAACAGGGTGACCGAAACTGTATACAATACTCCAAGTGCGGCCTCACCAATGACTTATATAACTGTAACATAACGTCCCAACTTCTATACTCAATGCTGCAACCGATGAAGGCCAGCATGCTAAATGTCTTCTTCACCACCCTGTCTACTAGTGATCCCGCTTTCAACGAACGATGTACTTGTACTCCTAGATCCCTCTGTTCCACAACACTTCTCAGGACCCTACCATTTATTGTATAAACCCTACCTTGGTTTGACTTTCCTCACACTTATTTGTATTGAATTGCATTTGCCAATCCTCAGCCCACTTCCCCATCTGATCGAGATCCCTCTGTAATTTTTGATAACCTTCCTCGCTATCAGCAATATCTCCTAATTTTGTATCATCCGCAAACTTAGTAACCATGCCTTTTCCATTGTTGTTGTTCATTGTAGGACGCTGTAGTCAGGATCTAGATGTCTTGTACCTCCATTCATGGATATAGCCAGCCAGATGCTGGAACAGTTTCAGTGAGAGACACCTTCCATTACCATGAAGCACTCTGTCTCAGAAATGCTGAAATAATTAAAACCCAGTGGGGACTGCTTTGCAGAACACCTGCGCTCAGTTCGCAACAAACAACTGCACCTCCCAGTCGCGAACCATTTCAACTCCCCCTCCCATTCCTCAGACGACATGTCCATCCTGGGCCTCCTGCAATGCCACAGTGATGCCACCCGAAGGCTGCAGGAACAGCAAATCATATTCAGCCTGGGAACCCTGCAGCCCAATGGCATCAATGTGGATTTCACAAGCTTCAAAATCTCCCCTCCCCCAACCGCATCCCAAAACTAGCCCAGCTCATCTCCACCTCCCTAACCTGTTTTTCCTCTCACCCCAAGCCACACCCCCATCTCCTATCTACTAACATCATCCTGCCCCCTTGACCTGTCCGTCCTCCCTGGACTGACCTATCTCCTCCCTAGCCCCCTACCTACACTCACCTTTACTGGCTCCATCCCCGCCTCTTCGACTTGTCTGCCTCCTCTCCACCTATCCTCTCCTCTATCCATCTTCTATCCGCCTCCCCTTCTCTCCCTATTTATTTCAGAACCCTCTTCCCCTCCCCCATTTCTGATGAAGGGTCTAGGCCCGAAACGTCAAGTTTTCCTGCTCCTGTGATGCTGCTTGACCTGCTGTGTTCATCCAGCCCCACACCTTGTTATCTCGGATTCTCCAGCATCTGCAGTACCTTCTATCTCTAAAACCCAGTACCTGTCTGGTCATGGGGAAAACCAGTCTGAGAGGAGAGGAAATCAGTCACAATCTGATTTGTTCCTAAGTTGCCATGCAGTTATCATATTTATGCAACTGGGAATAATGGAAGTGAACAAGGAGGGACCAACATTTATCTGCAGTCTCCTTCCCTAGAACTGTAGGGCACCATCACTCATGGTTGGAAAGGGGAACATAATATTAATGCAGGTGAACATTGAATGCTAGTGGTGTCTGTGTGTAATGAATTTCCTCCTCCTGATGGGCAAATCTCTGTTTGAAGCTTTGTAAGCTACTGCTGTGACACTCCCTATCTATTTTAACTTTGTTATTTGTTCTACAAGGCAGCTTTAGGCAAACGGTCAAAACATGATAAAGTGGGTAAAGTTTGAATGTGGGTATAGAAGCAGTTTCTCAATGTAGAGATATTAACTTTTTTTTAAAAAACACATTTTGTAATACAGCCATAACCTGGACTCTTGTTCTGTGCAATATGTTTAAACTGAGAATGCAAACAGCACAATGTTGTCCAAGTTCCAAACTCCAACAGTCCACTACCACCTTCTCCAGGCCAATTAGGGATGCGTAATAAATGCTGGCTGAGCCAGTGATGCCCATGTCATGTGAACGAATAAAAAATACCTGATGGTTCCATTGTCAGGCGTTCAAATTAACATGGGGCAGTGAGACAGGTGCTAATTTGTGGAGGTTAAGGGTTTGGAGATAAATTTCATAGCCAAAGTTTTCAAGAGTTTTGATGATACATTCCACTGTGGTTCTAAGAGTTGGTGACGTTTGATGTACTGAAACAGACAGAAGGTTTACCTGATGTAATCACTGTCTGTCATGAGCGTTAGGATTAAACCCTGAACACACTTCCTAACAATACCTATAAGTGTATCTACACCACATGGTGTACAACTGTTCAGGAGGGTGGCTCACCACCACCTTCTTGAGGGCAATTGGCAATAGGGAATAAATGCTGGCCTTAGCAGCAATGCCAGATGACTTGAATGTGCATTTTTTAAATGAAACAAACAATGTAAACCATCTGTTCACTAATTGAGCAAGCTGCCAAATTTTCCTAATTTAATTTTAGCTCTATCGTAGATTTCTGGTATGTAGTGCTGTCTAATAGTGAAAGACTGAATAATGGAGCAATGATTACTCTTAATGTGAATAAAAGGAACATTCAGATTACTAGCCTATATTGTTACTGGACTATGTTACTCGCCAAAACTTTCCAGCTGTAAAACTGGATGTTAAAAGTGGAGTTCCTCAGATTATCAATATATACAGCATTTTTACTTCTTTTAGGGGGGGAAAGTTACTTAATTTAGTTCTTAACAAACACTTTGTCTCTTGTATTGTCTTTCTACATTTTCCAATTAAACTAAAAATCAAATCTCCATGAACTGTTTTGTCTCATTAACTTTGCATTGTCTAGAAATAGAATGAAGCAGCTGTTGAAGGGCTTGGTTTTCACAACAACATCCTGCAGTTATATAGCACCTTGTGTCTAGAATAACAGGTTTCCGAACAGGACAAGGCCATTCAGTCCTTCATTTCCATTCCACCATTCACTGAGATCGCGGCTGTCCTGTATCTTGGTTCCACTTACCCCCCTTGATTTTGTATCTCATGATACTTCTGTCTAATGAAAGTATCTCAATTTTAGTTTCAAAAATTTCAGTTGACCCACAGCCTTTTCAGGATAAAGATCCTGGATTCTCTAGATACCCTGTTGAAGAAATAGTTTGACATCACTCTGTGACTAGTCTGGCCACAAGCTTAAGGTTACTCCCTCATCAGAAGGAGGAACTCCTTCAGTTATCCTTTACTGGTCATGAATACCTTGGTCAGATCTTGCCTTCATCTTCTACACTCCAGGAACTATAACAACTCAACTCTTTCAGTCCTGCTATCACCCAACAAAGTGTTACATTTGGAGTGTTGACATGATATTTAACCTGGCTGAGAGGCCTTGACATATAGGTTCACTGTCAAGTCTGTTGCCACACCTGGCAGAAACCTGGGATAGGTTTGGAGAAGGAGACAATTAAGGGTGACATTTTTAATATTGAAGGATTAGTTTAAGATATTACTTTGGGTTAGATTTTCAGGCTATCTGGTATAAAACGAGGTAATTTATAACTGGAGTTAGATTCCCAGACTGCTTCAGACTGTGCACGTTAGTTTCATCGTGTCTTATATTTAAGATGCTTAAGCTGCTAACAAATGTACTTGCTGGTTTTTGGACAGGTGAGTTAATTTCTCATTTTGTTAGATAGATGCCTTTACAAACTGCCAACTTTGTGATACATTGGCCTAAGCCTTGACATGATTGAGAAGTTCTAATATGTGAAAATGCTTTAAGTCACTGACTTTTTTTTAATGTTTCACAGTAATTATGCAATATTTTATCAAATAAAGCATTGCTTACAAGCTTATTGTCTGAATGGTTTGTGGCAACTTTTAGGCAAAGCATATATTGCCTCTTGGTAGCCTAATTTCTGCACCTAGCATAACTGGCCTGGTTAACTCAACTAATCCAAAGGCTTCAAAAATTAAATACTAACAACATGAAGGGGTACCTGTGGGCTTTGTTCAAAACTGCAGCTAATGTGCATTGAGCAATTGGTTGTAACTTTAATATATTAACTGCATTATGTTGCATAGGTAAACAGTCCAGTTCCTGTCTCCCCTCAGAACAACACGGGTTGAAGAAACTTGCAAACATTCGCCGTCACGTGAACGGGAAGATTGTTAGATGTGGACGACCTATAGGTTTACATATATTTTATTTCGAAAACAAATCCAATCTTTATAAAAATATGATAATCAATGACTGTTGGGTAAATTGATTTTTTGTATTAAATGTTGCTGGCAATTTTTTTAAGATACTACCTTTAAACAATGAAACCACATTTATACTGTGCTTCACTTGATGTACACTTTCTGTTTTCAATTTGGCAAGCTACAAGATAAATGTCATTCACTACCTCCATCATAATCCTGTTCTGTAATCTTTTTTAAATTTCTTGCTGCAATCTAGTGAAAAGGATTGTGTTGCTTCTTTCTAGGTAAGTTAAATTAATTTTGAAACAAGAACAGAAATATCTGGGAGAAACCCAGCAGGTCTGGCAGCATCTGTGGAGAATAAGCAGGGTTGGTGTTTCGAGTCAAGGGCCACTCGACTCTCAACATCAACTCTGCTTTCTCTGCACAGATGCTGCCAGACCTGCTGAGTTTCTCCAGCAAATTCTGTTCTTGTTTCAGATCTTCAGTATCTACAGTTTTGTGTTAATTACAAACTGTTCTATCATTTATGCAAACTTGATATAATCAAAGAACATGAAACTGTCAATCAATACTATCTTGCCAAGTTTTCACAGAGCCAATAATATTCAATAAAATCTGTAATTCCCCCTCCTGTGTGTCGCTATTTATTTCCCATGTTCCCCTGTTGCAGACTTTTGTTCATGGAGCTCTAACAAGGAAACATAAGGCCCACAAAATCAAAGGTCCATCATAACTGTTCCAACAGAGCTATTTGAAAGAGCTATTCAATTAGATCCAGCACCTCTGCATTTTTCCCCGGATCCCTGACAATTTTTTGCCTCTTGAAGTATTTATCCAAATCTCTCTCAAAAGTTACAAATTGATCTGCTTCCAAGATTTTATCAGGCAGTGCATTCCAGATCATAGGAACTTGCTGTGTTTAAGAATGGTCTATTTGTTTGTAGGAATTGGTCAGCATTTATTCCCCTCTCAAGGTGGGGTTGGTGAGCCATCTGCTTGAGCTGCTACATTCTGAGCAGTTGTAACATCTACAGTGCTGTTACGGAGTTCCAGGATTTCATCTTATGATTCTTCTGTCACTCTCCTTAAACCTATCCTTTGGTTGCCTGCCAATTTCTCCATATTTCATCAACATCCTCCCAACTCTCTAAGACATGAAGGGCATGGATAGGGTGAGTAGTCAAGGTCTTTTCCCAGAGTTGGGGAGTCCCAAACTCAAGAGCATAGGTTTAAGGGAAAAGGGGAAAGATTTAAAAGGGACCTAATGGGCAACTTTTTCACACAGAGGGTTATGTGTATACAGAATGAACTGCCAGAGGAAGTGGTAGAGGCTGGTACAATTACAACATTTAAAAGGCATCTGGATGGGTACATGAATAGGAAGGGCTCAGAGGGATATGGGCCAAATGCTGGCAAATGGGATTAGATTAATTTAGAATATCTGGTCAGCATGGACAAGTTGGAACAATGGGTCTGTTTCCATGCTATATTTCCTTGTGACTATGATGGACATGCAGCAAATCAAAGCCATTGGGGATGGACTAGCTTCATACTCTGCACTTTCGCTGACAGCTAGAGAGATCATGATTGCCATCAATTCAAGTCGGGTTAGCTGAACTGACCTCCACTCATGCTCTTTTCAAAGAAGTTGCATGTTAATCCTTTGATTCTACTAGCTTCAAGGTGTGGCTTAAGGGACACAGTTAGCCTCTGGCCGCTATTTTTTTAAGGCAGTTACATACAGCTAACAACATGCCCTCATTATCCTACAAGGGGTTCATAGGCTCAGGATAAGGGAATTTTTAGGAGAAATCTCATCTGGGTAGAAGGTTGTGAATCTTCAAAGTTCTCATGAAAACAGTGAGATAGTCTGTGATAAAGAGATGAAAGGTACTGCAGACGCTGGAGGATCCGAGATAACAAGCATGGGGCTGGATTTTCTGATGAAGGGTTTAGGCCCGAAACGTCAAGTTTTCCTGCTCCTATGATGCTGCTTGACCTGCTGTGTTCGTCCAGCCCCGTGCTTGTTATCTCTGATAGTCTGTGATCATGTTCAGCATTGAGGTTGCTAGATTTTGCAAACTTATGAGAATCAATGGTGGGAAAATCAAGACCGAATGCTCATCATGCAATGAGTAGTAATGACTTCTAAAGTTGAGGATGTGACAGAACATATCGATGTAGGTGGAGCAGTGGATGTGGTGTATATAGATTTTAGCAAGGCGTTCGATAAGGTTCCACATGGTAGGCTCATTCAGAAAGTAAGGAGGCATAGGATCCAGGGAAATTTGGCTGTCTGGATACAAAACTGGCTGTCGAATAGAAGACCGGAGGTGGTAGTAGATGGAAAGTATTCAGCCTGGAGCTCGGTGACCAGTGGTGTGCCACAGGGATCTGTTCTGGCCCCTGCTCTTTGTGATCTTTATAAATGACTTGGATGAGGAAGTGGAAGGGTGGGTTAGTAAGTTTGCTGATGACACGAAAGTTGGTGGAATTGTGGATACCATGTAGGGCTGTTGTAGGTTGCAACGGGACATTGACAGGATGCAGAGCCGGGCAAAGAAGTAGCAGATGGAATTCAACCCAGAAAAGTGTGAAGTGATTCATTTTGGAAGGTCGAATTTGAATGCAGAATACAGGGTTAATGGCAGGATTCTTGGCAGTGTGGAGGAGCAGAGGGATCTAGGGGTCCACATCCATAGATCCCTCAAAGTTGTGACCTAGGTCGATAGGGTTGTAAAGGTGTATGGTGTGTTGGCGTTCAGTGGCAGGGGAATGGAGTTTATGCTGCAGCTCTATAAAACCCTAGTTAGACCACACTTGGAATATTGTGTTCAGTTCTGGTCACCTCATTACAGAAAAGATGTGGCAGCTTTAGAGAAGGTGCAGAGGAGATTTACCAGGATGCTGCCTCGACTGGAGGGCAGGTCTTATGAGGAAAGGTTGAGGGAGCTAGGGCTTTTCTCATTGGAGCGAAGAAGGATGAGAGGTGACTTGATAGAGGCGTACAAGATGATAAGAGGCATAGATAGAGTGGATAGTCAGAGACTTTTTCCCAGGGCGAAAATGATTATTTTGAGGGGGCATAATTTTAAGGTGATTGGAGGAAGGTATAGGGGTGATGTCAGAGGTAGGTTCTTCACACAGAGAGTGGTGGGTGTGTGGAATGTGCTGCCGGCAGTGGTAGTGGAGTCAGATACTTTAGAGACCTTTAAGCGACTCTTGGATAGGCACATGGAGGATAGTAAAATGTAGGGTATGCAGGGTCGATTGATCTTAGTAGGATAATAGGTCGGCGCAACATCGTAGGCCAAAAGGCCTGTACTGTTTTATGTTCTATGTTCTATGTTCTATGTAACTCAATGCCCACGAGGGCTGTGGAACCAAAGCAGGTTAATGATTTTGAAACAAAATTGTATGAGCACAAAAGGACTCTGGGACAGAGCAGTGTAATGGGACTTTATTCTACAGAGAGCCAGCATAGACTCAACGCACACAAGGGCTCCTTCCTTCTGTGCTATGTCCTTAACTGAGTAGTCGTACAGCCAACTCGAATTTCTTCTATTAATAATTGCCCAAAACAGACAGGAAGTCATAACTTGCAATTCTAGAGCACTTCACAGCCGTTTGGATACTTCAGAAGAGTACTGTTAAATCCCTTTGAGAGCCAAGCCAGACGTACCTTCTAGCCACATGTTCTGACCTTAGGAGTCTTATCTGGCTGATGGGTGCTGAGAGTTGAATTTGAATTTTATCTTATTGTGCAATCTTGAAAACTGCAAAGCTAGAATTATGCAAGGAAAGAATTTGTACTGAATTAGACAGATATACCTGCATCTAACTTCTCCTCCGGTTTTTTTTTTTAATGCCTACGTCCGACTGATTGAAAAGGATTGCAAACTGATGTGAATAAGTGTAACTTTCCTGGCACAGAGAAAGTTTGAAATTTAATTAAAACATCAACATAACATTTTGAAAACAAACAGTTTTACAAGTTATGATTAAAATGTTATCATTCACTATGTGAATAATCTTGGATTAAAAACTGCCTGTTCTAATGTAAAATACTGAAAACCATTTGCTCTTGTTCTGGCCTCACTCAAACTGCACACAATGCCAATTCTTGTTCATGGGAGTAAATAGTGAAAAAACAAGCTGACGAAAGAAGGGATTCAAAGATTAAAAAACACCAAAGATCAAACAAGTGTAGATTGTCAAATGACCAACTATGTATGCTGAGCTTCTCCTGTGAACATTCACCCATCATATAAGGCCCTTTGTGAAATCTTGCTGAGATTGTGAAGCAAAGGCCAGTATTTACAATATCAATGTTTATGGCTCATACACATTCCAATGATGTTTAGAACAGCTTCTAGTGTGCAACTGTACAGCACTACAAACGGTACTGAGCAGCCACAGAGTTGAAGATACTGATACTGTATATGGTGACAGGATGAGATGTGAAGGAGCTGCATGGACCAGTTTGGATCAAATGGCCTGTTTTTATGCTGTAAATTCTAGAAACAGAAAACAATAGGCCATTCAGCCCATCAAGCCTGCTCCCACTATTCAACACGATAATGTCTAATCCTCCGTCTTAATGTCATACTTGTGCTTTCCCATACCCTTTCACACCTTTTGCTTCGAGAAATCTATTTCTTTCTTAAATGTTTTAAGTAATATATCTCTACAGCCTTCTGTGGTAGAGAATTTCCCAGGTCTTCACCCTCTGAGCAAGGAAATCACTCCTCATCTCAGTCCAAAGTAGTCTATCTCACATCCTGAGACTGAACCGCTGGTCTGGTCCTCTTGCCAGGGAGCATCAATCCTGAATCAAGTCATAACACTTGATAACTTAAAAATAGTTACTAAGTGTTATGATAGCTTCATATTTAGTAATATTTTGCAAATTGTGTTTAAAGATTGTGGAGATACCTGGGATTTAAAAAGTCACTAAAAAGACATTGGAACTTTTTTTTAAATATAAAGGCTTCTTTTTGGAAACCACATGGTTCCAGATAACTGTTGGGCTTGGTTCTTAATCTCACTTCAGTAGAAACACCTGTTTTTACTCTGGTTTTCAGTGGCAGCAGCACGAGCCAGAGTTCTGACGGGAAGGTAAGGCGGTTTCTGTATTCTCCCTGTATAAAAACTTACCTCGTGCAGCAAGCGACCCTCTTGTTTTCAGCGGTGGGTGTGTGGAGGGAATGCGAGCCAGGAAGAAACAGATAAATTCGGGCATTGGCTAAACACAAAACACTACACGTGTAGTGTCTTCCACCCGTCGTCCTCCTTTAACCAAAAAAGACTGTGTGGAGGTTCGGTAAGGTAAGGCTTTTTTTTTATTCTTCTTCTGGAAATCTAGAGTAGTGGCAATGGAAGTTAGGGCAGTTGCATGCTCCTCTTGCAGGATGTGGGAGGTAAGGGTCACTGCTGGTGTTCCCTCTGACTTCACCTGCGAGAAGTGCACCCAACTCCAGCTCCACATAAACTGCGTTAGGGAACTGGAGCTGGAGCTGGATGAACTCCAGATCATTCGGGAGGCTGAAGGGGTGGTAGGAGTTACAGGGAGGTGGTCACACCAAAGGTACTGGAAAAAGGTAGCTGCGTGACTGTCAGGAAGGGGAAAGGGAATAGGCAGACGGTGCAGGGATCCCCTGTGGCCGTTCCCCTCAATGATAAGTATACTGTTTTGGATACTGCTGGGGGGTAATGGCATACCAGGGAAGGCCATAGCGGGCAGGTCTCTGGCACTGAGCCTGACCCTGTGGCAAAGAAGGGAAGGGGGGAGAATAGGAGAGCAATTGTAGTGGGGGACTCGATAGTAAGAGGCACAGACAGGCAGTTCTGTGGACGCAAACGAGATGAATGGATGGTATGTTGCCTCCCGGGTGCCAGGGTCCATGATGTCTTGGATCATGTCTTCAAGATCCTTAAGGGGGAGGGTGAGCAACCAGCGGTCATGGTACACATTGGTACCAATGACATAGGTAGAAAAAGGAATCGGAGAATGTGAAAAACAACGACAGGGAGTTAGGTTGGAAGCTGAAGTCCAGGACAAACTGGGTAGTTATCTCTGGATTACTACCAATGCCACGTGATAATGAGGTAAGAAATAGGGAGACAGTGCAGCTAAACACGTGGCTACAGGGCTGGTGTAGGAGGGAGGGCTTCCATTAGGTGGATAATTGGAGCACATTCTGGGGAAGGTGGGACCTGTACAGTAAGGACAGGTTGCACCTGAACCGGAAGGGCACAAATATCCTGGGAGGGAGGTTTGCTACAGCTGTACAGGATGGTTTAAATTAGTTTGGCAGGGGGTGGGGAACCGGATTTGTAATTCAGAGGATGAGGTATTCGGCCTTCCAACAGGCACAACAGGGAGTGAGGTGGTTTATAAAGAAATGCGGTCGATGGAGCGTAATTGCGGACACCGAGATGGTTTGAGGTGTGTATACTTCAATGCTAGAAGTATCAGAAATAAAGTGGATGAACTTAGAGCGTGGGTCGGTACTTGGAACTACGATGTTGTGGCCATTACAGAAACTTGGGTAACTCAGGGAGAGGAATGGATGTTGGAAGTTCCGGGATTTAGATGCTCTAAAAGAAATAGAGAGGGTGGAAAAAGAGGTGGGGGAGTGGCATTGCTAGTCAGGGCGAGTATAGCAGCTACTGAAAGGCAGTTTGAGAATGATATGTCTACAGAGTCAGTTTGGGTTGAGGTCAGGAACAAGAAAGGAGCAGTCACTTTGTTGGGGTTTGTTGCTTTACAGACCCCCTAATAGTTGTAGAGAAGCGGATTGGGAGGCAGATACTGGAAAGGTGTAGAAGTCACAGGGTTGTAGTCATGGGTAACTTCAACTTTCCAAATATTGATTGGAAACATTTTAGTTGTAATAGTTTAGATGGAGCAGATTTTGTCCAGTGCGTTCAGTAAGGATTCCTGACAGTATGTAGATAGACCGACACGAGGAGAGGCCACTTTGGATTTGGTGCTTGGCAACAAACCGGGCCAAGTGTTAGACCTGTTGGTAGGAGAGCATTTTGGCGGTAGTGATCATAACTCTGTTTCTTTCACGACAGTCATGGATAAGGATAGGTACATACGGCAGGGTAAAGTTTACAATTGGGTGAAGGGTAATTACAATACAGTTAGGCAAGAACTGGGTAACATAAATTGGGAACAGATGCTGTCAGGGAAGAGTATCACAGAAATGTGGAGATTGTTTAAGGAATGCATACTGCATGTCCTCGATAGGTTTGTCCCCAGCAGGCAGAGAAGATGCGGTCGAGTAAGGGAGCCAAGGTTCTTGAGAGAGGTCAAACAACTGGTTAAGAGGAAGAAGGAGGCTTATGTAAGGCTTAGGAAAAGAGGAACGGAAAAGGCTCTAGAGGGATACAAGTTAGCCAGGAAGGAGCTGAAGAAAGGGCTTAGGAGAGCTATAAGGGGGCATGAGAAAACCTTGGCGGATAGGATCAAGGAAAACTCCAAGGCTTTTTTACATGTATGTGCAGAACAAGAGAATGACCAGAGAAAGGGTAGGGCCGATCAAGGATTGTAAAGGGAATTTGTGCACAGAGCCTAAAGAGATAGGAGAGGTCCTTAATGAATACTTTTCTTCAGTATTCGCAACTGAGAGGGACCTAGTTGTGGAGGAGGACGTTGTGAAACAGGCAGGTAGGCTACAGGAGGTTGATGTTAGTAAAGATGATGTGCTAGGAATTCTGAGGAAGTTGAAGATAGATAAATCCTCTGGGCCTGATGGGATTTATCCAAGGATTCTATGGGAAGCGAGGGCCGAGATCGCAGGGCCTTTGGCAATGATCTTTTCGTCCTCACTGTCCACGGGTATAGTGCCCAAAGATTGGAAAGAGGCAAACGTCATTCCCTTGTTCAAAAAAGGGAACAGGGATAACCCCGGAAATTACAGGCCAGTTAGTCTTACGTTAGTGGTGGGCAAATTATTAGAAAGGGCTCTGAGAGACAGGATTTACGATCACTTGGAAAGGCACAGTTTGATTCGTGATAGTCAGCATGGATTTGTGAGGGGTAGATCATGCCTCACAAACCTTATTGAATTCTTTGAACAGGTGACCAAACACGTGGATGTGGTATACATAGATTTAAGTAAGGCGTTTGATAAGGTTCCCCATGGTAGGTTCATGCAGAAGGTAAGGAGGCATGGGACAGGGGGAAATGTGGCAGATTGGATTCAGAATTGGCTGACGCTTCGAAGACAAAGGGTGGTAGTGGATGGAAAATATTCATCATGGTGCTCAGTTACAAATGGTGTACCACAAGGATCTGTTCTGGGTCCTCTTCTATTTGTGGTTTTTGTAAATGATTTGGATGAAGGAGTGGAAGGGTGGATTAGCAAGTTCGCTGACGATATGAAGGTGGGTCACATTGTGGACAGTGCGGAGGGCTCTTCTAGGTTACAAAGGGACATTGATAGAATACAGGGCTGGGCTGAGAAGTGGCAGATGGAGTTTAACCCTGAAAAGTGTGAGGTGATTCATTTTGGAAGGACAAACTTGAAAGCAGAATACAGGGTTAACGGAAAGATTCTTGGCAGTGTGGAAGAGCAGAGCGATCTTGGGGCTCATGTTCCCAGTTCCCTGAGAGCTGCCACCCAGGTGGATAGAGTTGTTAAGAAGGCGTATGGTGTGTTAGCTTTCATTAATAGAGGGATTGAGTTCAAGAGCCGTGAAGTTATGCTCCAGCTATACAAAAGCCTGGTTCGGCCACATCTGGAGTATTGTGTCCAGTTCTGGTCACCTCATTACAGGAAAGATGTAGAACCGTTAGAAAAGGTGCACAGGAGATTTACCAGGATGTTGCCTGGAATGGAGGGAAGGTCTTACGAGGAAAGGTTGAGCACGCTAGGGCTTTTCTCTTTAGAACGATGAGGAGAGGTGACTTGATAGAAGTGTACAAAATCATCAGAGGTATAGATAGAGTAAACAGCCAGAGACTTTTTCCTGCGGTGGAGGTGGCATTTAAGCGGCTATTAGATAGGCATATGGATGATAGTATAAGGTAGCGGCGGAGGTTAGATAGACCTTAGGTTTAGGGTAAAAGTTTGGCACAACATCGTGGGCCGAAGGGCCTGTAGTGTGGTGTACTGTTGTATGTTCTATGTATATTTGGACTTCTGTTCAGCAATTTGCAGGCATGGAGCTCGGTTTTTAGTTGGGTAAGCTTGTTAAAACTGACAGCCTGCATTCAGTGAAACCTGTCTTCCTGAAGGGCAACTGGATGATTTTTTGACAGTGTTTCCTGAGCAAGCTGTGTCTGCCAAAGCCCAGAGACACTGGCTCTGGCGACAACTATACTGACATGGCCAGAAGTCAGACTGACAGCCAGCCAAACAACCTAAACCTAATCCTTTTAAACTTCAAGGCTGATTGTCCAGAGGGCTTTCTTTCTTTCAAAGTGAACCCCTGTAGACAGAACTGTTCTTTTATCCCCTTCACCCAGTCTGTGCATGTGGTTTGGGTTATTTAGAAGAGGAAACAATTTTTATTTTCATTTTCATTTTACAAACTAAATGTGGTAGCCAGTTTTGGATCTTAATTTAATAATTTTTTTTCTAAAATAAATACACTTTGTTTATTAAAGAAACGTTGCCAAAGGATTTTTAAATATCTAAAATACAGAAGACCCATGTTTAGCCATGTCAGGAATCAGGTATAACAATTAAATTGATGTTGTAAGCTGTGGAATAGTGCACTCCTCTCATGTCAGTCATAAGGTTAAGACAAGATCATTAAACAGTGCAAGTGTAACAAGGTTTACTTCGTATTTTAAATTTGATTTATGATCAGCTGTATTTAAAATTGTTTAATTGTGATTCTCAGGATGGTAAACAAGACAACTAATTCAGTGTTCAATGTTTTGATGTTGGTTGCTAAAGTACATGGAAGAATTTAGACATGTAAACTTTGAGGATCAAGTTGCCCAAACTAACAGTGTGTACATGGTGGAATATTTAAACATCATTAAACATCCGCTCCCTTCACCACTGACACTCAGTCGCAGTCACGTGTACCATCTACAAGATACACTGCAGTAACTCACTGAGGCTGCTACGACAGCATCTTCCAAACGCACAACCTTGATCATATTCAAAGCTGCAGAGGAACCTCAGCGCTTGCAAGTGCTTTCTGCAAAGGCAGACTACCACCACCTTCTCAAGGGCAACTAAAGACGGGCAATAACTGCTGGCCCAGTCAGTGACTCTCACATTCCATGACTGAATTAAAAACAACTTTCCCTCCATGTCACATCCTGTCCTGAACTAGAAATCTATCATTTCACCATCATTGCTAAGTATAAATCATGGAACTCACTCCCTGACATTGAGAGTGTCTCCACCACATACACTCTGGTAGCTTAAGATACATCACTACTGCATTGTGAAATGAAATCGGAGATGAGCAGTAAATGCTGGCTCTGTCAAAAATGCCCAGACCTGAGAATGAATGAACATTAATGTCAGAGGCAGATACAGCAGCAGAGAAAATGTGACTACAAAACCAAGCTTTGGTGGATACCTAATTAAACACCAAGTAACATTTCCAAGATTTTGTATTTATTTCAGATTTCCAGAATCTGTAATATTCCACTTTTGTCCAAAGAGTGCATTTCATTTTTCTGTGCAGGCACGAGACAGATTCATTCTAATTTTGCAACAGTGTAGCACACATTTTTACACAAACAAAGCTTTCATCATTTGAATACTCAGACATCACATTTGTTCAGTGATACTTTGAACCTAAACTTAATTCTTCAAAGTTCAGTAAATTCTTCATAAATTCCCTATTTACAAAGTGACATTTCTACCTTCAAAATGTGCAACAGTTCTTAAAAGAACTCACACAGCATGCCCTTCACAAAAACAAAAAGGGAAAAGATTAGATTTACAAACAGCTGCATTACATTTTGGTCAAAGCTGTGTGAATTGCAGCTAGTCTACTCTGATCAGATTTATGACAAGGGTGAATGGGTTATGATTGGCTCAAAGGATGTCAAATGCGTTCATCTGAAGAGTAGCCACAAGTGGCAGACCTTCTCCACATTTTCAAACCAATGAAGGCATTGTTACTAAAAATAACATATGACTAAAGGGCCATGCTAGATATTCTGGAAATCCTTTACTGCTTTAAAACAGCTATTTATTGGTTTGTGTCAATTTCAAGAACTTATGTAAAAAATGGCATCCTGCCAAACAACATGGTTAAAAGTGAGAAAAGTTATCCTGGTTAAGTGAAGTCTGTTCACTTAGAGTCAAAAGACTAGTCGTGTGTGCTTCTGATACCGATTTTTTTAAAAAAAATTTCTTGTTGCCAAAACCTGATTTTAAATCAAAGACCAAAAGTTTAAAAAATGTACATTTTCTTACATTTCAATGGGATTGGTCTCTGCTACTTAATGTATAAAACATTCGCCCTTCAAAAATAGGTTAAACTAAACAAAAATGAATAAATTTATTTTAGCCAATTCATAAAAGTTGAAATCACCTTCTCTAAAACAAACAAACATATAACACCAAGACAGGCACTTGGGAATTTCTGTGAGGCATGGAGAACAATTAGCTGAAGGTTAGATTCATTCTTTTGTACTCAACTACCTTGTGACTGTTAAAATACATTTATTGACATTTTATGTAGAAATTGGAAGGACAACAGCAGAACGCCATGTTATAGCAGGTCAGCATGCCTGCTGCATTCATGGGGCACAGTGCAGTGTTAACAATTCAGTTTGATAGAATTCTAATATCATAAAGGACCTATAACACACAATGTCTTATGATACAATATATTGTTCTCCACACTTACTGGATGGAGTGTGCATTGCAAATACTATGGCAGCATCATTAATACCTGTTTTCCATCTTTGCTCTTTGTAACCTCTGTGGTCACTGCAGAGAAATGCCACAATATTTTTCTTTCACAATTTAGCACATAGCGAAAAGGTATTTGTGTTTTTTAATAGTGCAGTAGCCCAGACCACCACCCACAACATGATTTCCATGAAGGATGTCAGTTCATTTGGCATGGAATGGCACTTGAATAACTGATTTAGAAAGAAGGTCCACCAGTTTCTTTTGTGAGCTCAAGTTTTGTCGTTGTTTCCCAGTGACATGCTCTTCTGATTTATCTGCCTGCTTCCAATAACTTTGGTTCATGTTAAAATGTCAAGGGTCTAAACACTGCTAAACCCAGGCAGCTGACAACCAACAACCAAGATCTCATCATCCCTGTTCTGCAATGATCCTCATTTTCTGGAGCTGTACATTTCAGGTACATAACATGGCGATTAACGAAGAATTCAATTCCCCTTTGGTACATTGATAGATTCTTGTTGATTTCCTCAATTCAATTGGTGGATTTGTTTTCATTCGGTGATTAATCGCTGCCAAAATGTTTTTCATTGTTGCTGGCCGGCTGTCTGAATTCTATATTAAGAACTGAGGGAGATCGCTGTTCTCATTTTCTACACACTGCTTCGATCTGGAGCAACATTCATGTACATCCGTCTTCTTGGAAAAAGTTTTCGCTTTAGTGCAATCAACTGAAACGAAAACAATTGATGACAGGCTACGGCAAACAATCCCATGTCATAAAGCTAGTTCTTTTGGATGTGGTATGATTCTGATTTATAATTAGTTTTCACAGCACAACTGGTTATACATAAAGTATCTGCTTTTATGATATGATAGGAGCACAGCACAAGAGGTCATTTGACCCTTCAAGTTCATGCCAGATCCCTACAGAACAATCCAGTCATCGCACCACCTTATATGCACTACAAGTTTATTTTCTTCAAGTGCCCATTCAATTTCATTTTGAAATCAGTGTGTCTGCATCCAACTCCCCTCTGGGCAGTGGCTTCTTTGTTTCTCTCACTTTTAAAGGCTATCGAATGCTTAATTTGTTTACCCCCCCTCAAAAGATATCCTCTCTTCCCGACCCTACAAAGCCTTTCCTCATTAGTGTTGCCACCTCATCTCCCTTCTTTCCTTAACTAAATTTTTCCTCAATACTTTAGATCTTTGCAGTTCTTACCACCTTTAAGAGATAACAAGCATGGGGCTGGATGAACACAGCAGGTCAAGCAGCATCATAGAAGCAGGAAAACTTGACGTTTCGGGCCTAAACCCTTCATCAGAAATGGGGGAGGGGAAGAGGGTTCTGAAATAAATAGGGAGAGAGGGGGAGGTGGATAGAGGAGAGGATAGGTGGAGAGGAGGCAGACAAGTCGAAGAGGCGGGGATGGAGCCAGTAAAGGTGAGTGTAGGTAGGGGGGTAGGGAGGAGATAGGTCAGTCCAGGGAGGACGAACAGGTCAAGGGGGTGGGATGATGTTAGTAGACCGCTTTGCAGAACACCTGCGCTCAGTTCGCAACAAACAACTGCACCTCCCAGTCGCGAACCATTTCAACTCCCCCTCCCATTCCTCAGATGACATGTCCATCCTTGGCCTCCTGCAATGCCACAGTGATGCCACCCGAAGGCTGCAGGAACAGCAAATCATATTCAGCCTGGGAACCCTGCAGCCCAATGGCATCAATGTGGATTTCACAAGCTTCAAAATCTCCCCTCCCCCAACCGCATCCCAAAACCAGCCCAGCTCATCTCCACCTCCCTAACCTGTTTTTCCTCTCACCTCAAGCCACACCCCCATCTCCTATCTACTAACATCATCCCGCCCCCTTGACCTGTCCATCCTCCCTGGACTGACCTATCTCCTCCCTACCCCCCTACCTACACTCACCTTTACTGGCTCCATCCCCGCCTCTTCGACTTGTCTGCCTCCTCTCCACCTATCCTCTCCTCTATCCATCCTCTATCCGCCTCCCCCTCTCTCCCTATTTATTTCAGAACCCTCTTCCCCTCCCCCATTTCTGATGAAGGGTTTAGGCCCGAAACGTCAAGTTTTCCTGCTCCTATGATGCTGCTTGACCCGCTGTGTTCATCCAGCCCCATGCTTGTTATTACAGTGGCTAAGATCAACTACATGTCCAAAATCACTAGCTTACAAAGAATTGCATGTGGAAATCAAGTCTGGATTTCCAAGTAGAGAAAAACTTTTAAGCTTAAAGTAAAACATAAATTGGAGCATGTTAACCTAACATGCCAGGAGTGCCCAATGCTTTGCCTCTCAGATTATATAAAAATTAAACCCATATTTTCATTATTGAACTACAAGCCAAGGATACTAACAATGTTTGTGTTGCCATTTTTCAACCCTCCAAGTCTAACACAAGACCTCTGATTGGGACAATGTGATTTGCTACAAGGGTATTACAGGTTAACACATTTTTAAAAACACAGTTTTAAAACCTCCACCAGTCAAACTGTAAGCAAGTCGAGGATTGAGAAGCAAACATGACCAGCATGAAATACCTGTGTGCTAGCAGTGAACTACAACTATGTGTTTCAATTTTTCTTTCAATTAAGAAACCAAGATGTATAGCACAAGTAAAAGAAATTGCTTAATTCTGAAATAGTGAAATTCTCCAAGTAGCAAAACAAAACAAAGAACATTGTTGTACATTTCTCTGCAATAAAATCAGTAAACCAATTGTTAACTGATTCCTAGATAGGGAATTCCAACACAGAATTATCCCAGTAACTAATTACCTCCGGCAGTAATTCAAGCACAAACCACTTCCAGTACAAGCAAGGGGAGAGGCTGAAAGGTAACTGGACGTAGAAGGGTAGAGACATGAGATGGATGGGAGGAGACAGGTAGGAGGGAATCACAGAGGACGGCATGGAGGGAGAAGCATTTCAGAGGCTTAAACTCCCGAACTAGGAACAATGTGGAAGGCTGAGGGAAAGAGAGCTCACAGGGATTTGAATTCACTCAATAGGATGGGCAGCTGGCCTTCAAATGACTTCAAAAACTTTTGCTGAATATACACTAAAATAATTTCACAGGGTGGTAGAGGTGAAAATATCACACAATTACAAGGGCATAAAAAACAAAAATACTGGAAATACTTAGCGTCTGGGCAGAAACACCATTAATATTTCAGGTGATGACCTTGCATCTGCTGAGCATTTCTGGTATTTCTTTTTATTTCCAATTTCTATAATATTTTAGGCCTACCCAGAGTAGACACATGGGCCTGGATTGAGGACTGAATAGAACAAAAAGGGAGTGAGACAGATACTTTTCCATTAGAGATAAAAGGTACTGCAGATGCTGGAGAATCCGAGATAACAAGCATGGGGCTGGATGAACACAGCAGGCCAAGCAGCATCATAGGAGCAGGAAAACTTGACGTTTCGGGCCTAAACCCTTCATCAGAAATGGGGGAGGGGAAGAGGGTTCTGAAATAAATAGGGGGAGAGGGGGAGGCGGATAGAGGATGGGTACTGTTTTGCCCAAGGTTTAAAATGTAAAACTGATAATAACTGGATTACCCACAATGAATTTAACTTAACGAACCTTTTAAAAATTTGTTCAAAATGGCATGAATGTTGGCCAGGTGGTCAGCTGCATATACCCATAGTACGGTTAAGGAGGGAGTTCAAAGATTTTGACCTAGTAACAGTGAAGGGACAGTAAAATAGTAAGTAGTCAGAATGACATCTAGCTTAGAGGAATTTGCAGGTAGTGGTAATCCCTGGCATCTGCTGCCCTTGACATTCTATGAGGTAGAGGTTGCTGATTTGGGAAAGGCTGGGCAAGGAGCCTTGGTGAGTGCTGCAGTGCATCTTGTAGATGGTACATACTGTGGCTACTGTGTGTTGCTGATGGAGGTAGTGGATGTTGAAGGTGATGGATGGGTCGTTAATCAAGCAGTCTCCTTTGTCCTGATGGTGTTAAGCTTCTTGAGTGTTATTGCAGCTTCACTTACCCAGGCATGTGGAGAGCATTCCATTACACTATTGACTTGGCCAGACATTGTGGAGTCTGGAAGATAGTTATCAACAGCAGAATTCCTAGGCACTGATCTGTATTTGTATGCTTAGTCCAGGTTGTTGATAGCAGGGGATTCAGCGTGTTAATGCCATTGATGTTAAGTGGCGATGGTTTAATCCTCTTTTGTTGGAGATGGCACACGTTACCTGCCACTTTTCAGTCCAAACCCTGGATACTGTCCAGGACTTGCTGCACATGGACACAGACTGCTTTAGTACCTGAGGAGTCGTGAATGGTGCTGAACATTGTGCAATTATCAGTGAACATCTCTACGTCTGACCTTATGATGGAGGGTAGGTCACTGATGAAGCAGCTGAAGACGACTGTGTGCAGGACACTATCCGGAGGAATGCCTACAGAGATATTTTGAAACTGAGATGACCGATCTCTAACAACCACTCCTTCTTCCTTTGCGTTAGGTATGACCCCAATCAGTGGAGAACTCCCCTGACAATTCATACCAACTCCAGTTTTGCTAGGGATCCTCAATGCCATTCTTTGTCAAATGATATCTTAATGTCAGGGACAGAAGCTTAGGAACTCATATGCCACGTTCAGCTCTTCTGACCATGTTTGAATTAAGGCTGTAATGAGGCAGGAGTTAAGTAGCCTGGCAGAACCCAAACTGAGAACCGATGAGCAGATTATTGCCGAGGAAGCAATGCTAGATCATGCTGTCAATCAGCCTCCTCTTTCACGGAGATAATGACAGAGTAGACAGATGGGACAGTAATTGGCTAAATTAGATTTGTCTTAATTTTGATTGAGATTGTCTCTCTGAGCCTTATGGTTTACTGCCAATCTCCTGCCCTTTCCTGTAGCCATGCACAATACGTCTACTTAAATAATCATCTAATGCCCTCTATAATGCCTAAATTAAAACTGCCTGCACCACACTTCCAGACAGCGCATTGCAGACTCTAGTTGCTCACTATATGAAAAGGTTTCTTCTCAGCTCACATTTACAGCACAGTGACTCAGTGGTTAGCACTGTTGCCTCACAGCACCAGGCACCCAGGTTCGATGCCAGCCTCGGGTGACTGTGTGGAGTTTGCATGTTCTCCCTGAGTCTGTGTCAGTTTCCTCCTACAGTCCAAAGGCATTCATGTGAGGTGGACTGGCCATGCTAATTTGCCCTGTAGTGTCCAGAGATGTGTAGGTTAAGTGGATATGTCATGGTAAATGCAGGTTATGGGGATAGGATAGGGGAATGGGATGTTCTTTGGAAGGTCAGCATAGACTCAATGGGCTGAATGGCCTGCTTTCACACTGCAGAGATTCTGTTCTACACTTCTTTTGTTAAATACTTTTAAATACCTGCTCTCTGGCTCCCGATCTGTTTATGGATAGAGACAGTTTCTCTTTATCTACTCTGTACAGACACCTCATGATCTTGAAAAATTCTATCAAATCTCCTCTACTACCTCTTCAAAAAACGAGAGCATTGAAACATTCTCTCAGCCAATTCAAAGATAGAGACGATTGTGCCAGTTGAATTTCTCTCATTGCTGTGAATTCTTTAGGCTTCAATCTTCTGCCAGATATATCAATACCATCCCTCTCAGGTCTCCTTCACAGGTCCCCAGTATCATGATGCCGGTCTTCAGCCAATATGATTCACTCCACATTAATTTCAAGAAATGGCTGAAGGTAACAGATACTGAAACGGCTATGGACCCTGACAGTATTCCAGCAACAACACTGATTTTTTGTTCCAGAAGTGGTGTTACCATCACTGAATCCTCCAATAACAACATCCTTGGGATTACCATTGACAGAAACTCAACTGGACTTGCCACATAAATACAGTGGCGACAAGAGCAGGCCAGAGGCTAAGAATACTGCAGCATTTCCAGACTGCCCAAAATCTGTTTATCATCTACAAGGCACAAGTCAAGGAATGTGATGAAATACTCCCCACTTGCCTGGATGAGTGCAGCCCCAACAACACTCAAGCAGCTTGACACCTTCCATGGCAAAGCAGCCTGTCTGACTGGCACCACATCTACGCTCTCCATCACTTACACTCAGTCGCAATGGTTTGTACCATCTACAAGATGCACTGCAGAAATTCATCAAAGATCCTTCAACAGCACCTTCCAAACCCACAACCACTTCCATCTAGAAGGCCAAGGGCAGCAGTTACCTGGGAACACTGCCACCTGCAAGTTCCCCTCTAAGCCACTCACCATCCTGCCTTGGAAATATATCACCATTCCTTCACTGTCACTGGATCAAAATCCTAGAATTCCCTCCCTAACGGCATTGAGAGTCAACCGACAGCACGTGGACTGCAGTGGTTCAAGAGGCAGCTCACCACCATTTTCTCAAGGGCAACCAGGTACAGATTACAAATGCTGGCCCAGCCAGCGATGCTCATGTCTCACCAGTGAGTGAAAAAATGCAGGATAAATCGAAAGCAGCCAATTACTGCCCCATCAGTCTACTCACAATCATCAGTAAAGTCTGCGTTACTGCAAAGTCGTTGACTCTTAACTGCACTCTGGGCAATCAGGAATGGGCAATAAATACCAGCCTAGCCAGCAATGCCCATATCCTATGAATGAACAAAACAAAACATGATGAAAGGTGTCATCAATAATGTTATCAAATAGCACCTGTTCAGCATTAACTTACTTACTGATGACCAGTTTGGATTCCATTGGGGCCACTCAGCTCCTGACCACATTACGGCGTTGGTTCGAACATGCCAAGGTAGCTGGATTCCGCAGCCAAGGTCAGAGTGGTTTCAATTGACATCAAGGCCACATTTGAAAGAGTGTGGCATCAAGGAATCCTAACGAAACTACAGTCAATAGAAATCACAGGGCAAATCTCTCCACTGGTTGGAGTGTCGAGGTCAGTCACCTCAGCTCCAGGACATCTCTGCAGGAGTACCTCAGGGTAGTGTCCTAGGTCCAGCCATCTTCAGCTGCTTCATCAAGGCTTTCACTCCATCATAAACTGAAATGTTCGCTGATGACTGCACAATTTTAAGTGTCTTAAGCAACTGCTCAGATACTGAAGCAGTCCATGGTCAAATGCAGCAAGTCCCAGATAATATCCAGGGTTGGGCTGAAAAGTAAGTAGTAACATAAACGACACACAAGCACCAGGCAATGACCATCTCCAACAAGAGAGAATCTAACCACTCACCCCTTGACATTCAATGACGTTACAATCACTGGTGCTCCCAATATCAACACCTTGGGTGTTATCATTGACCAGAAATTGACGTTGACTAGCCAAATACTGTGGCTACAAGAACAGTTAGGTGCTAGGAATTCTGCAGTGAGTAACCCTCTTCCTAACTCCACAATGTCTGGACACCACCTACTTGGCAAAATTCAAGAGTGTAATGGAATACTCCCAACTTGCCTGGACTGGTGGAGCTCCAACAACACTCAAGAATATCAACATGTAGAACAAAGCAGTCCACTTTATTGGCACCACAACAAACATTCACTCTCTCCACTATCAACTCTCAGTAGCAGAAGCGTGTAACCATCTACAATTTGCACTGTAGAAATTCAAAGCTCCTTAAGACAGCACCTTAAAAACCCATGACAAGCTAGAAGGACAGGGGCAGCAGATGCATGGGAACACCACCAATCTTTACAAGTTCCCCTCCAAGCTACTCACCACCCTGACTTGGAAATACAACGTCATTCAGTGTCACTCAGTCAACATCTTGGAATTCTCTCCCTAATGGCTTTGTGATTTTACCAACAGCAAACGAGCTGCAGCATTTGAAGAAAACAGCTCACACCACCTTCTCAAGGGAAGTTAAGGAGGTACAATAAATGCTGGCTGAGCCAGCAACAGAAAGATCCGATAAATGATAAAAAAAAATTCAGAATTTCTCTTCTATAAGATTTGTCCTGTAGTCCCCAGTCAAACAGACTGATTACGTTTAAGTAGAGGCACACGAAATGAAGTCACTCCAGCTTTGAGGTGAGACTAAAAGCATTTACAGAAACAATTCCTGGAGACAGAACAGAAAATACGTCTGTCGAGCAAAGAGCTATATAAAAATGACAAAACTTCAGATACCTTAATGAGCACCATCCCAGGCACTTTCTTTTTAATCCCTGAGCAATGATTCTACTTTTACCATACATGGAGGATAAATGAGAAATAATATGAAATACAGAACCACAGATTACAGCCAATTAGCAAATGTCTGTGCCATATCTCTTTTTGAGTAATCCCACTTACTACAGCCTTGTATTTTCTTCAGTGATTCCTATCCACCATCAAACTGCTTGAGAATATTGATTGTTCTGCTCCAGTGGAAATAATCCTGCTAGCTGCAGTGAAGGTATTTCATGAAGATCAGTTTTAATGAAAGACTAAAAACTCAAGATTAACAAACCTGTTCAGCAAAGAAAGAAGAAACCGTGAAGATAATTAGTGTCACCAGTACACAGTGCGTCCAAAACTTCAATTTATCTCTGTAAGCCCTCCTGTAATGAAAAGAAGTTACAATTCAGTTGGAAACATTAGCTGCAAACGTAATAGTGTTAGCAGACATGAAAGTGTACCCTGTGTCAGCTGGGAGCACAGGCTAGACCACCAATGAAATTGGGTATATGTTATAACAGCACTACAATAAGGAAGAAATGAATAGTGTGTTCTTATAGGGTGTACAGAGAAATAATTTAAAAAATGAAGACTTTGTGCGGTCATTTATTTCCCAGCTGCCTACTGCGAGTTGCAAAAATACTTAAAACAGACTGATTCTCCTGACCGCTGATTGTACACACCCAAGGGAAAGCATGGAGGGAAATATTAGTCTGCAAACAAAGAACATAAAAGTCTGATATCTGACCATCAGATATGCAAAACATGTCCTCAAATTAGCTGAGGTTCAGTAACTTTGACAATTTTTATCAAGTTCCTTTTCGATCTTTTCAAGCCCCAAGTCTCCTGGAATGGACTAGGTTTACTTTAGCTTAAAACTTGGCATTAGAAACATTTTGCTCTCCTTGCTTTAAGTTCATAAGCCTTTTGCTTCTCTTGCATAATAAATGGGAGAGGTGATGGCCTAGTGGTATTATCGTTGGACTGTTAATGCAAAGTAATGCTCTGGGAATCTAGGTTCGAATCCTGCCATGGCAGATGGTGGAGTTTGAATTCAGTAAATTTAGAAAAGTATATGAACTTGATAGTCTAATGATCACTGTCGATTGTCACAAAAACTCATCTAGTTCACTTAGGGAAGAAAACTGCCATCCTTACCTGGTCTGGCCTACAGGTGACTCCAGACTCACAGCAATGTGGTTGACTCTTAACTGCCCTCTGGGCAATAAATGCTGGCCTAACCAGTGACACCCTCATCCCGCGAATGAATTTTTAAAAAACAAAAAAGTTAATATTGCTACAACCAAAACAACGACATTCTGGAGAGTCATCATACAGGATTCAAAACATTAACTCTGTTTCTCTCTCCAATGAAGATCCACACTATCTTGTCGATCAAGATAATATATGATTCCTAAGGGGCATGACTGGGTAAATGTTGAGAGGATATTTCCCCTCATGGGAGAGGCTAGGGCCACAAGGCATGGTCTTAGAACAAAGGGGTGCCAATTTAAGACTGAGAGAAAGAATTCCTCCTCATCTCAGAGGGTTGAGTCTCTTTGGAGCTCCTTGTCACAGAGATCTGTGGGAGAGGATCTGTGTGTATATTTAAGGCTGAGATAGACGCATTGTTGATTAGTTGGTGAATCAGGGGTGATAGGGAAAACGCAGGAAAACAGACGTGAGGAATGTCGGATCAACCGCAATACCACCGAATTACGGAGCAGATGAAAGGTACAGAGCAGCTTACTCCAGTTCCTATTTCCTATGGTCTTACCAGCAGCAAGAAAGATTTTTGCGATAACAAGTTGTAGAGCTGGATGAACACAGCAGGCCAAGCAGCATCAGAGGAGCAGGAAGGCTGATGTTTCGGGCCTAGACCCTTC
>JAHRHZ010000021.1:915375-947298 GCA_024137785.1 Ginglymostoma cirratum | reverse complement strand
GCATCAGAGGAGCAGGAAGGCTGACATTTTGGGCCTAGACCCTTCCCGAAACATCAGCCTTCCTGCTCCTCTGATGCTGCTTGGCCTGCTGTGTTCATCCAGCTCTACACCCTGTTATCTCAGGAACTGCAGATGCTGGAGAATCTACTATCTCAAAGATTTTTGTGTCGTTTTCTGGGCTACATTTGAACCAAGGTTCTTCTGGTGAAATGCCAGTGTCTCAACCATTACACCCAATTCAAGAATTATCTTTTTAAAATGTTCTAAGTTACATCAGCAAGGCCTGAGGTCTTTCCTTAGCAGAAGGCTAATGCTAAGTGAGAAACATAGCTCAGGAATTCTGGATGAGCATGAGGGGCAGCACAGTGGCTCTGTGGTTAGCACTGTTGCCTCACAGCACCAGGGACCCAGGTTCGATTTCAACCTCAGGTGACAGTCTGTGTGCAGTTTGCACATTCTCCCCGTGTCTGCTGGGTTTCCTCCGGGTGCTCAGGTTTCCTCCCATTGTCCAAATGATGTGCAGGCTAGGTGGATTGGCCATGCTAAATTGCCCGTAGTGTTCTGGGATGTGTAGATTAGGTGGGTTATAGGGGTATGGGTCTGGGAGGGATGCTCCAAGGGTTGGTGTGGACTTGTTGGGCCAAAGGGCCTGTTTCCATACTGTAGGGAATCTATGATTAGGGAAACATTTGTATAGGAAGTAGGCTGCTACAATGTCAGAAACTCAGCTGGTGAAAGCTTAGGACGTGGAGTAGATCAAAATAGTTCAGACATGTGGCTGGGAGTATTAGCTGTTCTTAAATGCAAGGCAATCAATTACAAACAATGGAGATACTAAGATATTTCTAAGTCAATAAGTCTGCTAGAGAAATTTAGCGTAATTGTTTCAAGAGTACATAAACTACATCAGACATAAAAGAAAATCTGTTTTCAAATATAAACAAGTTTAAACATTAAGCTAGCAAAGTTTAGTTTATTATCATACAATCAGCAAGTGGTTTGAATTATAAAACACTTAATTTATAAATTCTACATTCCCAGGATCAGACTTCCACCTTTAGATCATAGAACAGTACAGCACAGTACAGGCCCTTCGGCCCACGATGGTGTGCCGAACTTTTAGCCTAAACCTAAGGTCTATCTAACCTCCACCCCTACCTTATACTATCATCCATATGCCTACCTAATAGCCGCTTAAATGCCCCTAATGAGGCCGACTCCACTACCCTCTCCAGCAATGCATTCCATGCCCCTACCACTCTGATGTCTCCCCTATACCTACCTCCTTTCACTTTAAAACTATGCCCCCTCGTAATAGCTACCTCCACCCTTGGAGAAAGTCTCTAGCTGTCCACTCTAACTATACCTCTGATCATTTTGTACACATCTATCAGGACACCTCGCATCCTTCGTCGTTCTAAAGAGAAAAGCCCTAGCTCTCTCAACCTGTCCTCGTAAGACCTTCCCTCCATTCCAGGTAACATCCTGGTAAATCTCCTCTGCACCTTTTCCAACGCTTCCACATCTTTCCTGTAATGAGGCGACCAGACTGGATACAATACTCCAGATGTGGCCGAACCAGGCTTTTGTATAGCTGGAGCATAACTTCACGGCTTTTGAACTCAATCCCTCTATTAATTAATTAATCCCTCTTCATCAGACAGTAATTTCGATTTTCACTAAACAACAACCCTGGTCTCAAACGTTCACCAACAATTCAGCTCAAATTGCTTGTGTTTGTACTTGAAAAACCATTTTGTTATTGACCCTTTCCACAAATGTTTACTTGGACATGTCTAAGTCTCCCACATGAAATTCTCAGTAAAAATATGTTCATTAGAAACTGAAGGGACCATTTTCAACATTCACCCACTTCACCACCAATGCACAGTGTGTACCCATCTACAAGATTCACTGTACCTCCCAGATCAGCAACTTCGACAACCTACATCGATAAGGGAATCAGATGCATGGGAACAACACCAACTGAATGTTTCTCTCCAAGCTGTACACCCATCTGATTTGGAACGATATTGTCACTCCTTCATCATCACTGGATGCCAGCCCTGGAACTCCCTTCTTAGCAGCACTGGGAATGTGGTGACACACTACGAACTGTAGTGGTTCACCACCAATTTTCCTGGGCCAAATACAGATGGGCAATAAATGCTGGCCCAACCAGTGGCACACTCAATCCATGAGCAACTAAAAAAAACTGACAGTTGGCTTATTTTGAAGGATTAACTGCTGATTCTATGGGCACATGGGATTCTGACCAAGACAGGAAGGAAAGGAAACTATTCAGATGGGATAACCTAGCCTTAACATATATTGAAAGCAGGTGCTACATTTTCTTCTGAATCACCATCTTTAGTGGGAACCCCTACTCCAATAAAGGCTGGGATCACTTAATTAGGAATGAGACAGATCAGAATCTACTCTTTTACCAAGTAACTTTTTGCAGAGATTGCCATTGTAATGATATGAACTCGCTACATAGTAAGCCTGGAGAAAGTGGAAACTATCAGTGACTTCAGAAGGAAACAGGACAGGTACTGCAGGGTAATCAGTTTGCAGGGATATAGTAATAGAACAAGGGAATGAGGCTGACCAGATTGCTCGACAGAGATCCAGCAACGACTCGACACACCAAATACATTAAATTCTATGTGGGACTACGGTTATATTTAGCTGAAGTGACAACACAATCAGGAAACTACTTTATAAAAACAGTACAGTCGGGTCTGCTATAAACCTGTGTGCTGGCAAGGCGAATTGGCTATGACTGGCAAATAGGGGAACGCTATATCTAAAATGCAAACTTGTGTTAACTATAATGCGATTCTATCAGTGCGCGGAGGAGTACACGTCGATGTCACAATTGTTTCGCTGGCTTTGTCCTGGACATGCTCAATATTAGCGCCGAGTCCCCACGGGGCATAACGCAGTTGTTTTGCGGGCTTTGCTGTGAAGTGCTTTCTGAGAGAGGTACAGTACTCTGATTTTCATTTTGTTTGCAAATTATTTTTCACCTAACCTTGCAACCACAACTGCACCTGAAGGTGATGATGACGACCCTCAGCAATGGCAATTGGGGAGTCAATGGCCTAGTGGTATTATCGCTGGACTGTTAATCCAGAGACCCAGATAACATTCGGGGACCTGGCTTCGAATCCTGCCATGACAGATGATATATTTAATGAATTCAAATTCTTTGTAATTAAGAATCTAATGATGACTGCGAATCCATTATCAACTGTCAGAAAACCCAGCTGGTTCACTAATGTCTTCTAGGGAAGGAAACTGCCATCCTTACCTGGTCTGGTCTACATGTGATTCCAGACCCACAGCAATGTGGTTGACTCTTAAACTGTCCTCTGGGCAATTAAGGATGGGCAATAAATGTTGCCTAGCTAGCTATGCCCTCATCCCATGAATGAATAAAAAAGTGCCTGCATTAACAATAGAACAACCTCAAAACCTCCTCCCCGATCAAGTCATCTTGACATTTTTTTCCAAGATAAAGTGTTAAATTTGTTTTTATTTCATTATTAGGTATGAATTAAACATTTTTTAAATTGCACTATCTATTGTGTTAGGTTTTTGAGTGATATTTTTTGGTGGTCTGCCCCAACCCCACTTCTCTCACAGGGCCCATTATTTCTTTAGTGCCATTTTCTCTAATACGATGATGCGCAGGAACATAACAATCACATAAAGCAGAACCAACTAATACGTTTTGACACCAATATCAAAGCTGAAGATAGTTCAGAATTAGAAATACTGCTTCACGAACCTCCACACTACATCAAGACCTGTATATAAACAGACGTTTGGCTGACTGTAATTAAAGACTGCTAAATGATAAGTGTAAGTAAACTAGTAAATCTAACCTATGCGGATAGACAGTAAACGATTTTCATTAGTCATATCAGGGGTTATGAATATTTTTTCTGAAACAATACAGGGGAAATGCTACATCATGGAATAGCCTATCAGAAGCAATGACGGAAACAAAATCCATAAGAGATCTAAAAAATGAAAAAACATAAGAAATAGAACAAAGAGTACTCTTCTTTCAAAGAAATAGAAAAGATGTCATGTGCCAAACACACTTGCTTAGGATGGGGAAAAAAAAACATCTACTTGCATCAATTATTGGAGCAGAGCAAATCAGCAATCTACAACTG
The DNA here is from genome assembly GCA_024137785.1 of Ginglymostoma cirratum. Taxonomy (NCBI): domain Eukaryota; kingdom Metazoa; phylum Chordata; class Chondrichthyes; order Orectolobiformes; family Ginglymostomatidae; genus Ginglymostoma; species Ginglymostoma cirratum. The sequence continues at coordinate 943,108 of JAHRHZ010000021.1, read as the reverse complement.
GTAACATTTATGGAAAAGGCAGCTGTGAAAGTTACCAGGTGGCACTAACCAATTCGGCCCAACAATGTGGGAGATGTTTAATCTAAGGTTTTCAATAGATACTCAGGATAATTTGGGGGTCACTGAAGAGGAATTTAAAGATTACAGGTACTGAGCAGGAGAATGAGACAGAAAGAGATGTAAATTCAATGTTAGGAGTACTGCAGTTAGCTGTGCTGCTGGGAAGGTTGCTGATCTACACAGATTCTGCATTGGTGACACAATGAGGTGGCAAGAGTAACTGGATGAGATAACAAGGTGTAGAGTGGATGAACACAGCAGGCCAAGCAGCATCAGAAGAGCAGGAAAGCTGACGTTTCAGGTTTAGGCCCTTCTTCAGTAACTGGATGGTTCTGTTTTGCCAAAAGTTTAGAAGGACAGAACTCTAAAATCATTCTGGGAGCTGAGAAAGTTGGAAGATCACTGGATCAGTTAGAGGAAGCTGTGAGGAGTTCAAATAGTCTGTGAGTTTTAATAATTTACTGCAGCTGACAGAGCATATAAGCTGAAAGCAAGGTATGCCACTCAGTCTTTGAGCCTGCTCTGCCATTCAATATGATCATGGCTGATCCTCTATCACATTGCCATATTTCTGCTTTCTCCCCATACTCCTTGATGCCTTTAAAATCTATAAGTTGCTGTCTCACTTTCTTGAAAGCATTCAATGGTTTGGCCTCCATAGCCTTATGTGGTACAGAATTCCACAGGTTCACTGCTCTTTGACTGAAGAAATCTTTCATCTTTGTCCTAAACGGTCAGTCCCATTCCGAGACTAACCCCTGAATCTAGATTTCCCAGCCAGGGAAAACATCTTCCATGGATTTAGTCTGTCCAATCCTGTTAGAATGTTATATGTTACAATTTGCTCCCCTCTCATGCTTCTAAACTTGAGTGAATACAGGCATAGAACAAAACTCTCCTCATAGGACAGTCTTGCTTTCCTTGGTGAACCTTGGACACCACCTACCTTATTCTTAGGGGAGAACAAAACTGCAGGCAATATTCCAGGTGTGGTCACACCAAGGCCGAATATAACAGTAAGTCATCCTTATTCCTGAGCTCAAATCCCCTGCAATGAAAGCTAACATGCCATTAACTAATTGCTTGCTGCACCTGCCTGTCAACATTTATTCAACTGCTGTACAAGTATGCCCAGATCCCTTTGTATACCCACACTTACCAATATCACACCACTTAAGTAGTACTCTTCCTTTTTGTTTTTCACACTGAAGTGCATAACTTTACATTTAGCCATATTTGTACTGCATCTACCATGCGTTTGCCCACCACTCAACATGTCTAATTTACCTTGAAGCCTCCTTGCATCCTCCTCAACACTCAGTCCTGCCCAATTTTGTGTCATTAGCAAACTTGGAAATGTTGCATTTGGTTCTATCATCCCGATCATTTATATATATCATGAACAGCTGGGGCCCAAGCACTGATTCTTGTGGTAACCCCATTCATCACTGCCTGCCCATGGATGAACACCCATTTATTACCCCTTTGCATCCTGTTGTCCACCAATTTTTGATCCATGCCCTTAACCTGCACTTTATCTTTGCCTATTAACCTCTTACGAGCAACTTACCATTGGCTTCTGAAAATCCAACACACCATATCCACTCCTCTCTTACCTTTTCTATTAGTTACTTCCTCATGAAAAACTCCACTTGATTTTTAAAACATGATTTGCTTTTCATAAACTCTTGCTGGCTTTGTCCAATACCATTAATGCTTTCCAAATGTTCTGTTATCGTGTCTTCTATAATAGTGTCAAGCATTTCCCCCACTACTGATGGTAGGCTAACTTGTCTGTATTGAGGTTTATTCTCTCCCTTGCTTCTTAAATAGTGAGGTTACATTTGCCACATTCTGATGTGTAGCAACTGCTAGTAGTCTATAGAACTTAGGAAGATAGCTACTAATGTACCCAATATTTCCAGGGCCACTTTCTTCAGGAATATGTGATGTAGATTATAAGTCCCTAGTGATATGTCAGACTTTAACTCCATTAATATCTCCCAGTGCCATTTTCTTACTAATACTGATTTCCTCCAAGTCTCCCCTTTCACTGGACCCTTGATTGCCGAACATTTCTGGGAATTTATTTGTGCTCTGTTTTGTGAAATCAGAATCAAAGACCACATTCAATTTTTCTGCTATTTCTTTGTTCTCTGTTGACTTTTTAAAAGGGACCTACATTTGTCTTTGCTAATCTTTTTTCTCATCGTATGTCTATAGGAAAATTTACGGTCAGTTTCTACATTTTCTGCAATTTTACTTACACTTTATTTTCCCCCTCTTGAGCACACTTTCTGGTCTCTTGTGACTAACAAAATGTTCTCAACTGTCAGGCTTGTTGCTTTTTCTGGCAATTTTATGCATCTCCTCTTTGGATCTAATACTATCCCCATCTTATTTTGCAAGCCTTGGTTAAGCCACCTTCCTTCTTTCAAGAAAAAAGAGGAGTATGGCACAGGAACAGTCCCTTTGGCCCCTCAAGCCTGTGTCGATCATCATGTCCTGACTAAACTAAAAAACAAGCCTTCTGCTCTTGTTCGGTCCATATCCCTCTGTTTCCTCACTATTCACGTAACCATCCAGATGCCTCTTAAACGTCACCATTGTGCCCGCTTCTACCATCTTCTCTGGCAGTGCATTCCAAGCTCCTACCACTCTCTGCTTGAAAAACCTCCCTCGCACATCTCCCTTAAACTTTTGCGCTCTCACCTTGAACGTGTGCCCCCTTGTAATTGAAACTTCAACCCTGGGAAAAAGCTTCTGACCATGCACCCTATCTATGCCTCTCAATTTTGTAGACCCCTATCAGGTCTCTTCTCAGCCGCCGTCCTTCCAGTGAAGACAATCCTAGTCTTTTTAATCTTACCTCAAAGCCAATGACCTCAAGACCTGGCAACATCCTGGTGAATCTTCTCTACACCCTCTCCAAAGTTTCCACGTCTTTCTGGTAATGTGATGACCAAAACTGCACACAATACTCCAAATGCGGCCTAACAAGGGTATTTTTTATAGCTGCGACATGTTTTGCCAACTGTCATACTCCATGCCCCGGCCGACGAAGGTGAGCATGCCATATGCCTTCTTGATCACTTTAGCCACCTGTGTTGCCATTTTCAGGGATCTGTGGACCTGCACAGATCCATCTGCATGTTAGTGTTCCTAAGGGTTCTGCCATTTACAGTATAATTCACACCTAAATTTGATCCTCCAAAATGTATTACCTCTGGATTAAACTCCATCTGCCATTTCTGCGCCCAAGTCACAATCTACCTATATCCTGTTGTATTCTTTCACAACCATCGCCACTATCAGTAATCTTGGTGTCATCTGCAAACTCACTAATCAAATCAGCTATATTTTCCTCCAGATCATTTATATATATATATATAAAAAACAACAGAGGACCTAAGACTGATCCCTGTGGAACACTAGTTACCAGTCTCCATTCTGAAAAACATCCTTCCACTGCCACCCTCTGTTTATGACCAACCCAGTTTTATATCCATCCAGCCAGCCCAGCCTGAATCCCTTGTGATTTTAGTTTTTGTACCAATCTACCATGTGGGACTTTATCAAATGCCTCTTCCACCAAACAGGAATCAATACTTGTTTAATTCATGTACATGTTGTTTAAATATGAACCATTGCCAATCTATCATCAAACCCTTTAGAAAGGTTCCCCAATCCACCCTTGCCAATTGGTGCCCCATAGTTCCCATTTTTTAGATTCAGGACCCCAGATATGTATTATTGGATTGTAAAGTTCACCAGAAGCATTTGTGGACTGGTTGAGTGAGCTAGCTATCAGTGAAGAGCTGTAGTTGTTTCTGAATAAGTACCCTAGCACACAGCTCAAGAATCCAGGGGACCACTGACCCAGGAAAAGGGCGATTAACCAGAATGGGAGTAGTTGTTGAGGCAGTGTCCATGTCGAAGTGGCTCATGAGAGCGATTTTGAAGGTCCAATCATCAGAAGTGAAGAACTGCAATCCCTTATGAATTGTGATGAGAAGTGCAGACCAACTAGTCATTAATGAATTTGCTGAGAAATCAATTGGATCTGTTTTGATACATTTCCTATCTGATGTGCACTTTGGGGAGTCTGATCAGTTTACCACTCACAATTACCCTGTTAATTCTGTGTGTTCGAAATGCATTACAGATTGTATTACTGTTGTAATGTTGTATAATGAAGTTTATTGTTGTTTGGTATCTTATGGCTTTGTCAACCTCCTAAGAACCTTGCATTTCTCACCTTAAATATCAAAGTTACTGTCCACTAGCAGGATCATAACATCAATGTGGCAGTCTGTCCAGGATTATAATAACAACAATAAAATGAATTAATCCATCATACAGACCTTAAAGGCTTTGCTCAAAGTACTGATTGGTTGAAAAATGGGTACATTTATTTTACTGTTTCAGTAAATCATTTGGAGCAACACACCATTTTATTTCTCCAAAAAACATCCCAAATCTGTTAAGATTCAAGGTAATTTCCAAATTTAGCCCTCAGCTTTGAAAATAAACTGGGTAGTATCAAAATTCAAACCTTCAACATTTATAAGAGTGAAGTTTTAAATTAAGAATTGCAGAGAAATGGAACAGTTCAATTTTGTTTTTTTAAAATCACATTCCCTACAATTTCACATTAATCAGTGTTAACCTAAAGGCGGTTTAAGAAAGAAAACTTATCAGGCAACATTCATCCCCATTACAAATATATATATAAACCCAGATTTTATGTTACTTCAGATGGTTAAGCTGTCAACACTCATCACTTTAAAGGTGCCTATCAGGCAATAGTTTCTAAACTATGCTCACGTTTAGTTAAACACAGAAGCTGTTTGTGGTGGGTTAGAATACTACTAGCCATTATCATCCAGCTTGGAGGAAAGACTAAACAAGGGCTTCATGCAAGAAATAAAATTGATGCTTTTATAAAAGCATGTGAAAATCTAAACAGAATATTAATTTCTTATACAACAGGGAAGTAACTTGGATAAGAAGTCACCTCCTAGACATAGCACATCCTTTAAAGAAGGGCTTAAAGCTACACTTACCATTCCCGAAGCTCATGCATATGGAGAAATCTGTTACGGTACTCCCTTGGCAGTTCAAACTGGGATGGCACAGGGAACAACGACTCATAGAAATCTCGAAGCACGGCTTTCACTGTAGCTCCATCCTTATGATTATGGTCAATGTTATCATTTAAACAAACAAATTTCCTTCGGGAATATAGAGAAACGTTTTTAGAACAATGGTGCTACTGAATTCATTATTCCAAATATATTATCAGTCTATCAAAGATTAAATGGATGCAGTCAGTACAAAGCAGAGGTATAGGCTGGCCTTTAAGAAAACTGGGCTGAAAGATCTAATATCGAGAACCTTAACTCTTAAGCCACATAACTGAACAGAGTTGCTTAACTGAAATTTCCAGTTGAGTTGCACTAATGTCATCAAGTCATCCATGGAGCCAATCACATTGAAGAATTCTCCCAACGTCCAGTGAAGAGAAAATAAACACTAATAGTAAATCATTTTTTTTTGAAGTATTAGACAGTGAGATAAAGATTACGTAGACATTGAGGGTTGAGGTAAAAGCTCAAAATGTTATGTACAATTTAAAAAAATTATAAAATCTGGTACTTAAGTTACACTAGAGACAGTTAAGAACAAATACATTTTTTTCAAGGGTCATATCAATTGTTCAGCAGCAGTTACTTTGATCAGCTTTAAAAATCTAGCTATACTACGTTGAACGAAGCACAAAACAATCAATTGTACAACGAGAAAGTGAAGTCTCTTGCTACCAAGTTTCAGTGTTGTTTTCTTAAAGATCAGTGAATGCCTATGCTTCATGACTTACATTAAAATGGCAAATGGATTGCCCCTAACTACATTCAATTCTGCGTCCTCATCTACCTAAAATCTATAGCTAGGAGTGGGATGACAGGAAATATGTGGTAGCTAAACGTATGGTAACGCCAAGATGGATCGTAAAGACGAGGTAGGGAGTTTGCAAAGGGATATCGACAAATTAAGTGAGCAAGCAAAAGCTTGGCAGATAGAATATAACATGGATAATTATGAACCAGTTTATCTTGGCAGGCAGAGTAGTGAAGCTGTATCCTGTTTAAATGGAGAGGGATTGCAGAACTCAGTGGTACACAGAGGGATCTGGATTTCTGGTACATCAATCATACAAAATTAGCATGTAGATACAGCAAGTGATTATGAAGGCAAATGGAATGTTGTTGTTCCCTGCAAGGTAAATAGGAGAAAACATATTTCAAACAGGCAGCTAGGCAGTGGGAAGGTCACATACAATTTTACAAGTCACAGCACCTACACACCCACTGGCCAAGGGCCATAAAACCAGCCCAAGTTTCCTTTATTGAGCAGCTGCGCTGTGCCACTAACAATGGCAATTCTACAAAGAACCAACAAAAAAACTAATTAGGGGTAAACGCGATTTACATCACTTTCATAGAATAGTCAATTGGTTGACACCAGATATGGAGGAATTTTCTTATGAGAAGAGGTTGAGTAGGTTGGGCCTGTACTCAATGGTATTTAAAGAAGTGACAAGCAACTTGATGAAAGCATAAAGAATCACACAGAGTTTGAAAGGGTGTGTGCAGAAAGGTTGGTTTCCCTTTGTGGGAGTTTCTAGGACCAGTAGGCATAATCTCAGATCGGATATTTAAGACAGAGATGATAAGGAATTTCATCTCTCAGAGGGCAGTGAGTCTGTAGAATTCTTTAATGGAAAAGGCTGTCACGATTTGGTCATTAAGTATATTCAAGGTTAAGACAAACAGATTTTTAGTCAGTAAGGGAGTCAAGGGTTATAGGGAAAAGGCATGAAAGTGGGATGGAGAATCATCAGATCAGCCATGATGTCAGTGAATGGTGGAGCAGATTCAATGGGCTGAATGGTCTACTTCTGTTACTACATCTTACGGTTTCAATTTTGGCATTAGGACATGATTAAAAAACATTCATAGAATTATACAGCACTAGGTACAGCCAATGTTATGATCCCAGCTGTTGATAAGACTGGGAAATCAGACCCAGAATGAAACCTTAGTCGTTAGATCCTAAACGATTCCCTTTAAAAGCAAGGAGGTCAGTAACATTCACATGAGGCTATGAGTATACTTTTACACAAAGCACAAAATGCTTACTAGACAAAGAAGAAAATGTGGACTATATTTCACTAAACAAAAAGGTTAGAAAGACTTCATTTCAAATTCACACTGTCCCTTTCATCCCAGCAATACCATTATAAACACCCAAACCACTAGCTGTATGCCAAAAACATTCACTCAGGCTCATATGTTGTAACTGATTTCTCTTCAGAAAAAATTTCTCTGCATTCATAGAACGTAGAACGGTGCAGCACAGTACAGGCCCTTCGGCCCATGATGTTGTGCCAATCTATTATCCTACTAAGATCAAACTACCCTACGTTATATTATCAAGTATGTGCCTATCCAAGAGTCGGTTAAAAGTCTCTAAAGTATCTGACTCCATTACCACTGCTCGCAGCGCATTCCACACGCCTACCACTCTCTGTGTGAAGAACCTACCGCTGACATCTCCCCATACCTTCCTCCAATCACCTTAAAATTACGTCCCCCTTGTAATAGTCATTTCCGCCCTGAAAAGAAGTCTCTGACTATCCACTCTATGCCTCTCATCATCTTGTACACCTCTATCAAGTCACCTCTCATCCTTCTTCGCTCCAATGGGAAAAGCCCCAGCTCCCTCAACCTTTCCGCACAAGACCTGCCCTCCAGTTCAGGCAGCATCCTGGTAAAGGGCATCCTGGAAAATCTCTTCTCTAAAGCTTCCACATCTTTCCTATAATGAGGCAACTAGAACTGAACACAATAGTCCAAGTATGATCTGACCAGGGTTTTCTAGAGCTGCAGCATAACCTCGCGGTTCTTAAACTCCATTCCCCTGCCAATGAAAGCCAACATACCACACGCCTTCTTTACAACCCTATCAACTTGGGTGGCAACTTTGAGGGATGTATGGACGTGGACCCCAAGATCCCGCTGTTCCTCCACACTGCCAAAAATCCTGTCATTAACCCTGTATTCTGCATTCAAATTCAACCTTCCAAAATGAATCACTTCACACTTTTCTGGGTTGAATTCCATCTGCCACTTCTTTGCCCAGCTCTGCGTCCTGTCAATGTCCTGTCAATGTCCCGTTGCAACCTACAACAGCCCTACACACTATCTACAACTCCACCAACCTGTGTGTCATTGGCAAACTTACTAACCCACCCTTCCACTTCCTCATCCAAGTCATTTATAAAGATCACAAAGAGCAGAGGTCCCAGAACAGATCCCTGTGGAACACCACTGATCACAGAGCTCCAGGCTGAATACATTCCATCTACTACCACCTCTATTGGACAGCCAGTTTTGTATCCAGTCAGCCAGATTTCCCTGAATCCTATGCCTCCCCACTTTCTGAATGAGCCTACCGTGGGGGACCTTATCAAATGCTTTGCTAAAATCCATATACACCACATCCACATCACATCCACTGCTCTGCCTTCAATGTGTTTTGTCATATCCTCAAAGAATTCCATAAGGCTTGAGAGGCATCACCTGCCCCTCACAAAGCCATGCGGACTATTTCTAATCAAACTGTGCTTTTCCAAATAATCATAAATACTATCTCTCAGAATCCTCTCCAATAATTTTCCCATCACAGAAGACAGACTGACTGGTCTGTAATTCCCAAAATTATCCTTATTCCCTTTCTGAACAAGGGAATGGCATTTGCCACCCTCCAATCATCTGGTACTACTCCAGTACAGAGCGAGGACGCAAAGATAATCGCCAAAGGGGCAGCAATCTCCTCCCTTGCTTCCCATAGCAACTTTGGGTATATCCTGTCTGGCCCAGGCGACTTATCTATCCTCATGTTTTTCAAAATTTCTAGCACATCCTCCTTCCTAACATCAACCTGTTCGAGCATATCTGCCTATTTCATGCTGTCCTCACAAACGTCCAGGTCCCTCTCACTGGTGAATACTGGAGCAAAGTATTCATTAAGGACCTTCCCTACCTCCTCTGACTCCGCACCCAAGTTCCCTCCAGTACCCCCCGAATGGCCCTACCATCACTCTGGCCATCCTCTTGTTCCTCACATAAGCATAGAATGCCTTTGGGTTTTCCTTGATCCTACCCGCCAAGGCTTTTTCGTGCCCTCTTCTGGCTCTCCAAAGTCCATTCTTCAGTTCTTTCCTGGCTACCTTGTAGACCTCTACAGCCCTGTCCAATCCTTGCTTCATCAACCATAAGTAAGCTTTTCCTTCTTCCTCTTGACTAGATGCTCCACATGTCTAGTCGTTCAAGGTTCCTTCACATTACCATCCCTTCTTTGCCTCAGTGGGACAAACCTATCCAGTACACACAGCAACTGTTCCCTAAACAACCTCCACATTTCTGTCGTGCATTTTCCTGAGAACATCTGATCCCAATTTATGCTCCGCAGTTCTTGCCTAATAGCATCGTAATCCCCCCTCCCCCAATTACATTCCCATACCGTCTGCTCCTATCCCTCTCCATGACTATAGTAAAGGTCAAGGAGTTGTGATCACTATCACCTAAATGCTCTCCCACTGAGTGATCTAACACCTGGCCTGGTTCGTTGCCAAGCAGTAAATCTAATATGGGCCCCCCTTCCAGTTGGCCTATCTACATATGGAGCCAGAAATCCTTCCTGGACACACCTGACAAAATCTGCTCCATCCAAACTATTTGCACTTAGGAGGTTCCAGTCTATATTAGGGAAGTTGAAGTCATCCATGACAACAACACTATTACTCCTGCACCTTTCCACAATCTGTCTCCCAATCTGTTCCTCAGTGTCTGTGTTGCTACTGGGGGGCTGTATAGAAAACTCCCAATAAAGTGACTGCTCCTTTCTGGTTTCTGACTTCCACCCATACTGACTCAGTAGACAAACCCTCCTCAATGACCTGTCTTTCTGCAGCTGAGACTTTTTTTTCCCCCAATCTGGTATCCCTTCCAGAGAATCCCAAACAACTGCAAATTACATCAGGGCTGCTTCCCTCTCTCATCTGGAATTGGAAAAGTTCATCGATTTCACTTCCAATTTCCACCCTACCCTCGGTTTCACCTGATCTATCTGACTGCTCCCTTCCCTTCCTTGACATTTATTTCCATTTCTGGGGATAGACTGGCCACTAATATCCACAGTAATATCCAGCTACGTGGACTATACATCCTCACACCCTGCTTCCTGTAAAGACCCCATCCCATTCTCTCAGTTCCTCCGTTTCCGTTGCGTATGTTCAGATGAGGCCAACTTCGACAAGGGAGCCTCTGAAACGTCCACCTTCTTCCTCAACTAAGGATTTCCCAGCAACGTTGTCGACAGGGCCCTCAAACGGGTCTGGTCCATCTTCCGCACTTCTGCCCTCACCTCTCTTTCCTCCTGCAACAGCGACAGGGTTGCCCTTGTTCTTACCAACCATCCCACCAGCATGCACATCCAGAAGATCATCAGACACTATTTCTCTTCCTTTCCTCTTGGTTACTCATCTTACACTGAAGGTGGAGTGGGCACAGACTTTGGCATCCCAAGCCAACATGTCTAGTTAAATGATTTTGTAAAACAATAGCGCTTTGCTGGCTGAAGAATCATGCACACACTCCATAACACGAGCCACCAATTTTGAGAGCAGCAGTAAGCAAGGTTGCTCTATGCACCAACTGTGAGAAGACAATGATGAGAGGACAAGAACAAAGCACCTCTCCAATCACCATCAAGCAGCACAGCATCAAACATGTCAACCACTTCATACCTAGAGAACAACCCAAGGTGGTTACACTTCTAAGAATCAGTAAAGAATTATCTATGCTCCAGCAGTTCTAGATAGCCTGGGTACTTAACACCATCTCCAAGATGATAGCATCATTCAAAAACATTTTAAGCAATTAATATTTTATTCACATAAAACTTTATAGCTCAAGAGATGCAAGAGTCACAGCATTTAGCATGTACACAAGGAGGACATAATGGTGATGCATGATAGTCTCAGACTAATTCGTCATGCAACATGCTTTGAGACATTCCAAAATAAAGAATGTACAAAGAACAATATCAGATATAACAATCCAGTCAGTGAAATGCTTTTTTACTGTAAAATTACTTCTACAAACATACCTTGGGTTTCTTCTGATGTCATCCAATTGACCAACAACATGAGAAACATTAGTACGAATCATTTTAAAGGCAATCTCTTCTTCTCCCATGATTTCAAACCTGATTATTGAAACATTGAAAATAAATCCATGTGCTTGTAACCAAAATGTTAAACAAAGATGACTCTTTACATTTTCATTTCTAGAATGAGAATATCAGTACGGGCGTATGGTCTTACGACAAAACATATCTATTACTAAAAGCTACACTATAAAAAAGGCATGAGAACAGTCTGTATCACATAAAATTCTCATTAACATTCAGTATTTCTGTCTGATGACAAGGCACAAGAGGTCAGACAAAACAGGAGTTGACAAAAATCAACAGGAGAGGAATTCTGGTTCACGCATCTGAATCCAACCTAAGCTGATGGAATAAAATCTCCTCTCCGTAAGATACAACAATTCTAGACAGAATTAATATTGCTGTATTCGTGCAACATCCAGTGGGAGCAAATACGACAAACAAAACCTCTGTAGAAACTGACATTCTTGCAGTGAAATTATAAGCCTGGCTGATAATGACAAATGGTGTAAAAGTTCAGAGTGTACTCAAGATAGGTGAACAGGCACACTGCTGGACTGTTTTTTCTGTTGTTTTGGGGGTGGGGTGCCTTGGAGCAAACATTGCTGCCCCTGTCCCTGGCCAAGAACTGCCTGAAAGACAGTGTCTGGTTGTTTGTTAATGGTGTTTCTGGAAAATAAAGTAGCATTCCATTACTCCACATACTTGTACTTATTTTTATCCTTGTAAGCCTTGCGAATACGGTCAGTAATTGGTTTGCAGTTCATTATAAGTCCTTTGGTCACTGGCGGCTACAGCAAACAAGATTTACAAAGTAAGTCAAATGTTCCTTAAAAAGAGTATTTGCAAACTCAATTTACCGTATTAAAACTAAATACAAAAATGAACAAGATTCCCTCTCATTGATAAATTAAATTCAAATGCATCCTAATTCTCTCCCTAAACCCCTTCACCCCCCTTTCCTCTAAAGCCCTGCTTATAGCTCACGATCTCCCCTTTGGCTTGGCATCCATTTTTGCTTCGTTATGCTTTTACAATATCCAATATACATTTAAGGTGTTTAGCTGTTACAAAAACTATCCTAAGGACCCACATTGTCTAAGACAGATGTTCCCATTTTAATATCTCAGACACTCATTTGAATATTGATGCTAACAGTTACCATTTAAGAGTTATTACACAAATCTTCTTTTGGTCTTCCTGCACTGAATGTTATTCGCCACAGACCCACCCAACATCAAAAAGATACCCAATATTCAATATGTTAACACATCATGTGGCTTGCAATTTACTTCCTCTATTTCTGCAGTTAGTATTACATTTACATCTGAAATGAAGTCAAACGGTCATTCAGTCACAATTGGATTTTTCTAAGATATTCTGCTCCAATAGAAAACGGTTGATGTAGCAACAGAAATATTTAATTTTTAAAAAATTTTGGTCAAAATGCCATCATGTTACCTGCTACTCATAGTAAGTTTCAAATGATTTGCTGACTGATGTATTTTCAGCTAGTTTAGTTTTAACTGGAGCATTACGAAACACTTTTAAAATTGCTTCATAGTCAAAAAAAACTTCATCACGGACATGGATTCTGAGACCTAATCTGCTGCACTACAGTGATAGAAATGTAGTTCATGGTCCTGAGTTGCCAATCTTAATACGCCATAATAAATGCATCAAGGAGAAATCAGATGCTCCGTGTGAAAAAGAGGTGAAAGAACAGGATGACCCAATTATTCTTGTTCTAATGTGTGCAATTCCTAGACAAGGGCCATGATGCAATAGCAAACCATAAAGTACCCCTCCAATAATAAGTAAGTTTAACCATACTAAGTGTAATATTTGTTACTATATTACATAAAGTAAGAAAGGTTATGGTTAGTTTCCAAGTTCTTACCAGGTTTGGGTCATAATATGCCTCCAGGGTGGGAGGGACTTTATCAATTTGAGTAGCATTTGTGGGAAGCATCTTGGAACAATTAATGAGCATCTGTTCCAGACCAGTTAGGTCCTGTATATATAAAAACAATTAAACCATGGAAAATCACAAGAGACAAGTATCCTCAATCCTGATTCAGTGATCTTGAAGTATACAAAAAAATCTCACCAATCATTACGAGCAAAATTAAAAAACATTAACACAACTTTCATAAAATTTACATTTTACACAGTCTGCAATGTTTTAGAAGTAAACATTTCAATATTTCAATACAGAAATGTCAATGTCTGTGCTAAATTTAAGATTTTCTCTCCACAGATGCTGCCAGATCTGCTGAAATTCCCCAGCAATTTCTGTTTTTGTGTAAGAAGTATCAATAGTTAGTTGTTATCACTTCCAACTGCGCAGATGCCCAACGGAACTTCCCATTTGAAAATGATACCTGTCACTTCAGCAGAACCACTTCATACTGACTTCAAGCAATTTTATAACAATACTACTTTCTGATTGATCAGTGCATCAAATTTACTAATGTTTTAAATTTTTTTCCCCCCACTAGTTGCAATACAACCTCTAGACTTTTGAGTTTCAACTTCGGGCCTTTGGCCAGATCATTGGTCCTCACTCTATCTCAATGTCTTTGATGACAACACTCATTTTTAGCTTCCCAATACAACTTTTTTTTAAAGACTATGTTTTCAATTTATTTTACACCATTATGTTTCCTATTGATTGCAAAAATACATATATGGTTGCAATGTAGTGTTGATCCTTTGATGTACATTGATTTTAGAGTTATACAGATCTACACTATAGCCCTTTGGCCCTACATGTCCATGCTGGTCAAAAACAACCACCTGACTATTCTAATTCCATTCTCCTTTAGCCTTGTATGCCTTGGCATATCAAGCGCACGTCTAAAATGTTATGAAGGCCTCTGTCTCTATCACCCTTACAGGTGATGAGTTCCAGATACCCACCAACTATATTGAAAAAAATTGATTTCACATGAGCAGAAACACGAGGGATCAACTAATGTATCATTTCAGCTTGGATGCCTCTGTTATATTCAACATTTTAGAAGAATGTATTCAACAATCCAATACTTACATTAGTTATCCCAATATGCATATTTTCTAACTTAGTCAAAACTGTTGCTAAAGTCAAAATTACAAAAGGGCAAGAAAATATAGCTCAATCTTCTAATCCAAACCCAAACCTAAAATTATTGCCCAAGTACAATACAAAACCATTTTGATTTATTCATTCATTGAATGGGGGCGACGCTGGCTAGGCCAGCATTTATTTCCTATCTTTAATTGCCCAGAGGGCAGTTAAGGGTCAACCACATCGTTGTGGTCCAGAGTCACATGTGGACCAGGCCAGGTAAGGATGACAGCTTCCCTCCCTAAAGGAGATTTGTGAACTAGGTGGGTTTTTCTGACAATCAACAATGGCTTCATGGCCATCATCATACTCTTAATTCCAGACTTTTCATGGAATGCAAATTCCATCTGCCATGGCAGGACTTGAACCCAGGTTCCCCAGAACATTACCTGGGTCTCTGGATTAACAGTCTAGCGATAATACCACTGGGTCACTGTCTCCCCAGTGCTTTTATTCTATATTTTCAATGAAGTACAAGCATGCAAAGCTTGCTAACCATTTTCAATCTCGTGATTTGATACAACAGGTTTACCTGCAAGCTTAGTGGGAGTTCATGAATCCTCGTTGCTAGCGTCCGGATTTCTCGATCAGAGAGGATTCCCGATCGATCGGTGTCAACTTCATCAAAAACATCAGAAAGGTTTAATGGCTGTAGTGCACTCATTACATAATAAAAATATGAAAATGCAAACTGCATGTCTTCAGAGTGACGCACTTTATGGTTAGAGGTCTTGTCAAATGCCTCTGGAAACCTATCAAGTAATAAAGCCATTTTAAGAACTGAACATTAATATTAGAAATAAAACAAATTGCCAGAAATACTCAACAAGTCTGACACCACCAGCAGAGAGAGAAAACAAGATAAATTTCCAGATTGTAACTTTCCTTTTGATGAACAATATGTTAAGCTCCAAATTCAGTCTCACCTTTAGCACAGACTTGAAATTGACTTTCTTGGTCTGTTGAACTCAGTTGCGGCTTCTACATTATAACAGCGACAGCACTTCAAAACTACTTCAGTTGGTTGTAAACCACTTTGAAAAATCTGATGGTTATGAAAAGTGCTATGGATCTGCTGATCGTAAGCTTTCATAAGCTAATATTTTTAATATTTCAAACACAATATATTTTCACAGTAGCATAAGCCATGTAATGTGAATTGAAAAACAAAACAAATATTTTTTGTTGGCTTTCATTCATCTGTTTAAATGTTTGTTATTAAGTGTTGCATTGATTAACATTCTAAAACCACACATTTTCCCAATACATGGCAAAATGCCAGCATGTTTTCACGATTATCATTCGCTCCATTTTGAATATATTTTTATCATGTCTCTAAGTTCAGGCATGTTGCAAATAAAAATTAGAGATCTATTAAAAATACAGTTATCTATAAGTTCTATATTAAAAGTGAATTTGAAAGCTATAAAGATACAATTATCAGTATCTTACATTGCTTGAAGATCATCCATGATAATCCGGTCAATCATATGAGGCATATGGGCAGGAACTTTTCTAGAAGCAAATCCAAACTTAGTATTGAGAAGTTTATTTACATAGCGCAGTGAGTCTGCGAACGTGTCTTTAAGTTTTCTTCCCACATGCTTACTGTCGGTGTGGTATGCAAATGCTTTCTTGAGTTTTGCATCCTCCTGAAGTAAAACAAAATGACTCATGTAAGGTGTCTAGGCTAAATTTTAGGAGGATCAACGTTTTCAAGCAAAACAGATTTCTGTATATAAAATATGCTTTAGGTGAAGGAAAGATTTATCAAAAGATTGCATTATGAAGTATAAAGTCAGCTATCAACAACATAACCTTACAGTTCAGTCCAATATGAAGAAAGATCAGTGAAAATATTTGCAAGCAGCTTTCTGATTAAACCGGAATTACACCCATGCATCTAAATGGGGGAAAGAGTTGAAAGAGGGACTGGAGGAATAAGCATTCTATACTTCTACTCAGGAACGTCAGAGTACATACAAAATACACAGTAAAGCTCTTTACACACTGCTTCAATAGTAGGGTTTCTTCTCTTCAACCGTGCAAAATCCATCTGTACAACAGCATTTATGGAGGACCTCCATCTTAGAAAAACATCCCAGGGTCATGCACAGAAGTATAATCAAAATTAAATGATTCTTGAAGCAAAAGGAAATCTTAAGAAAAATTATCAAAGGTGTGATGAAATGGCATAGTATAGGTCTAGCAGGTTGAAAACATTATGTTCTCAGTAACACAAAAGAGATTTTGTGCAATGCAAAATATTAAAATGAATTCCCTCTAAACAATTCCCCATCTTTAAGTATATTCAGCGCTAACATTATTTTATACAGTGATAAACCACAGCCTAGCTGATTCCAATTGAACAAGTCTTCAACCATATTATAAAAGTTTAGATTATTTCAATACAAGCCACACTCATTTAGCAACTGTATACAGTACAAACAGGGGGATATGCATTTATGTATTACTTACTTCTATGAGATCTTGGAAATATCCTTGCTTTTCCCAAGGTAAAAAGCCAACATTACTTCCAGTGTGATACTGCAGCTTTCTATTGACATGTCCTGGGCTGTTTTTTATTTCAATTTCTGCAGCCTCAGCATTAGCCTCTTTTAGAAATCTTTGCTCTTGATGCTTGAAGTTTCTTTCTTTTCCCCTGACATTCTGATCTTGTTTAAACTTGCTGCTATCATTTGGTATAAGAATATTAAGTATTTTCTGAGATGTCATTGGTTTGACTACAGCTTTTTGGAGCTCTGATGCATCTTTGGAAGGGCTTTTTAACAGATTATTTATTTTCATTGAAAGCAAGGAATTTAGAGACACTTGATCACTGGTTTGTTCATTTCTTCCAACCTGCCCATTCTCAATTTGTTTTTTTGTTAGGGGATTCTTGGCATCATTCCCTTCAACATGTCCTTCACCTGCAACTTCCTTTTCCAATAAGCCTACGTTCTTTTCTAAAGCAATATTTTCTATATGCTGAGTGACAGTGTATTTACTACCATTTTGTTGTGAAGAATGTACGAGCTTTCTGAATGGTTCCAAAATCAACACCTTCGTTCGATTGTACCCTTTAAGTGTGATATCACCTGCTTCTAGTTTTGCATCCAACTCTCTCAATTCTTTTTGAATATCAACAGGCAGTTGGGATGTGTCAATAAACTGAAGATCCATTAGAAGACTGATATTCAATTCATCTAAAGTCCTTTCTCGAATTTTGGGGAATTGTAGCTCTTCAGCAATATCTTTGAATTGAATTTCCATTTCTGATGGTGCTTCAGTGTAATTTTGAGTCTTTTCTTGCTTCTTTGAATTGACAGTTTGGTTTGATTTCTGATCTTCTCTGGTGTCAGCTTCTACAGTGAAGTGCATTTTAAACTCCTTGTCACTTTTATCCAGCAAAGTCAAATTGAATTGGATTGTAGTTGCATTCATTCCTCTATGCATGATCAAGTGAATAGTCTTCCATTTGTTGGCCACAGAAGCATGGCGAACTATAGCATTATCAGTGAACGATGCCTCTGTAATTTTGTTAGCCAAGGCCCCAAAACGGAAATAAGGCAAGGCCTCACCTTTCGGAATCACATAATGAGTCTGATTAAGATGGAGATTTACATCATACATCTGGTCAAAGTGCTCTGTGGATGAAGTAGGTTCAGTAAACAAATATAATAACAAAGATATTAAAATATCCATATAAAAGTTGTGGTTGAGAACCAATTAAAGAAATCTCTACTCACTATTCAGGAGCAATTCCATAGATTCAAACCCAAATAGATTCAAACCCAAATAGAATGTTTTGAGACAAATGGAAAATACTTTCACAGAAAACTTAGTATTAGAAAAAAAAATAAAACCGCTAGGAACAAATTTAATATTTGATATACAATAAGTGCTTACAATTGTTTTCAAACATTAACATTAAAAGTTGACATGCGTAATTTCTATTTTAGTTCCTTCATAAATGACCAGAGTCCAGAACTCTCAAGTATTATTCCATGGCACATAGGAAACTAGAATATAATTAGCAATGCAGGAAGTAGGCTGCGCACAAAAAATGTTTTACTTAAGATGCATGTGTGTACGTTCACACAGCAATCATAAAGAGACTGTATAGTGCAACAAACAGGTTGCGCACCAAGTAAAATCAGAGGGAACATGGTTAAATTTATGACTTATGCCTTTACTTCTCCCAAATCCATGACATCTCTGCAGAGCTGTCTTTTCACATCTATGCATGTGGGTGCTTGAGATTAAGGAGATATAGCTTGCTTCTGCACAGCAGCATTGTTGATAACCAGTTTTGCCACTTTCCCAAAGAATACATTTGTTAATTAATAACAAGTTATTTTTGATTTTATTGAAGGAATCTGATGAAAGCGTCTTTTGTTCCAGATAATAATAATAAAGAGAAACAAATTGACTATTCTGGTGATTAAATAAAACATTTACACTTTTGGTACAGTTCTTGGAGGAATGAATGCACTTCTGTCAGAGTCATATAAACATCAGAATCTTGGTTCTACTATACTTGCTATGATAACATTAATTATTTAATAAGTGCAACATCTTCAACTAACATTTATTTAATCGTGGCAACCGATACTCAAAATTTATGAGCAAACAGGGCTAAGGCCGAATCCATACAGTAATAGCAAACATCAGCAAGAAGAAATATTTCAGCCATTAAGAGGAGATATTTTTGAAAATTTCTCATTTGTTTATAATTAGAAATTGGGGTAGAACAAAATTTACACAAAAAGTTCTCAATATACTTAAAAGACAGGAAATGATCATTCAACCTAACAGGTGAGTGCTATGCCACCCTTACCCTTCTTCAACAGATATGACATGTCTTCAAATGACGTATCTTTCGTGCATTTTTTCCTCATATGTTTATGTCACTTCTTCTAATAAATGCAGATTGGTGAGAATCTGGAACTACCACATGGACTGGGTGAAGAAGTTTCTCCTGAATTCCCTCCAGGGTTTATTTATTAGGGTCTATCTTTCATTTGCAGCACCTAGTTCTGGTCTCCCCTGCACACGGAAACAGCTCCACTATGTTGACTCGAGCAAAATCTTTCAATGCCAAAACCTCTATTAGGCAATTCATCAGTTTTCATTCTTCCAAGAACGTGAACTGCCAGCATGGTCAACCTTTCTTGATATGTATGACTTTTGAGTTCTAGAATCTTCTAAAAACTCATCATGACTCGAACATTTTGCTGCATGTGCAGATCAAAACTGTTCACAGCACTTCAAAGTCTGGTCTGAGCAAGGATCGACACAAGTTAACTTCTCAACATTTCAGCTTTATCCCTCCAGAAACAAACCCCAATGCTTTGTATGCATTTTTTTAAAAAAGTAATGCACACTACTCAGATCTTAATGGCCCATTTCTCCTTCTTACTTCAAAACTATCCAAGCAAATGCAGCCTCCTTGTTCTTCTCACCAAAATGCATCACATCGTATCTATTTACATTGACATTTATTTGCCACATAGAATGCATGCTCATTCAGCAGGTTTATTAATGTCTTCCTCTATTTTGTAGTAGCGCTGCTTTGTAATTAACTTTCCAATTCAGTGCAAGGTATAAATTCTGAAAATTACAATTCCTGAGACCAAATTGTATAGCAGACCCAGCAATAATCCTCGTGGAATGTCACGTTCCAACATTTACTAGTCTCAGTAACTACCTTTAACTATTGCATCCACTATCCCATAGCCACCACTTTAAAAAAAATCCGAGGATGTTAGGTCAGGGAACTTGTTGACATTTAGTCCTACTAATTTCTGCAATTCTTTATTAACATATTCCTTTAAGATCCCCATTCTCTGTCGGCCCTTGGTTCCCCACTATATACTCTATTTCTAGTAAGTGCTGTAAATCAGAAAGTGAAAGAGAGAGGAACTTAGAGAAATTACTATCTAGGGAAATAGCAGTAAGCAAACTGATAAAGTTGCAAGCTGACAAGTCTTTGAGCTTAGATGGACTGCATCCTAGGGTCTTAAAAGAGGTTTCTAATAAGATAGTAGATGCATCAGTGTCAATTTTCCAAAATTTCAATTCTGGAAATACTACATCACATTGGAAAGCATCATAGACAGCACCTCTATTTAAGATGTGAGTGAGAAAACAGGCCAGTTAGCTTCACATCTGTCGTGGAGAAGGTGTCAGACTTGTTCATTTAAGAAATTATAGCTGTGCACTTTGAAAGTCTAAAGGCAATCAGAGAATTTAACATGGTTTTATTGAAGGGAAATCACATTTAACTGCATGCCCATAGTTTATCAAACCTCCAATTTTAAATGAAATTAGGATTAGCCACAAATGCTGGCTTTGCAAGCCATGTCCACATCCCAGGAAAATTAAATAAAAATTGAATCTGATGTTGATGTTCCTGATAATTCCAGAAGAATGGCCATTTCAATATGTGAGCTATTATCATAATTGCCAGGAAGCAGGCTAACACACTTAGTTTATTCCTGATCGTTGTGATCTGTCTGAAAACAGACAAAACAAAGTTATAAGAATGGCTCATTGTTTCCTCTCCAAATGATATCTTGCAATTACAGAGAATTTGGACTAAAAGCAACATTCATTCTGGCAATATAAACCAAGTATATACAAAAGGCAATACACAGATATCATATAATTGCAGTTCACACTTACCTTCCCCACAATCACCAGCATCAAACCCACATGATAAGACATTACAAGCTTGATCACAAAACTTGTCAGCCAGCCAGGAGTTGGCACAACCTTGGTTGCAATATGTTACTCCAGGGAGTCCTCCAGCAAACTGCCAGGCCTGTACATTCAACACTCCTCCAGCACCTCCGCCACGAGAACCTGCAGTGTTACCTGCAAATAAATCAAGCATATTTAGTAAACTATTCAAACTGAGAAATAGTTCAACTAGTGTATTTAAACATCCATAAATTAGTAAAAATATCCCAAAATGCCTTATAGGAGTGCTATCAAACAAAACTCGACACCAAGTTACATAAGGAAACATTAGGACAAATATCAAAAAGTCAATCAAACTGGTAGGATTCATGGACCATCTTAAAAAGAGCAAGAAGTGACAGTGCGTTTAAGGCCCAAAGGGCTGATGTCATGGCTGTCAACAGTGAAGGATTTTAAAAAAATAAGAGGAGGCAGATCTGGAGAGCTGAGAGGTTTGCGTAGATTACAGAGATAGGACGGGAAAGAAGTCATGGAAGGATTATATTAAATAAAATACACTGAATTAATACCTTTAATGTAGTAAAGCATCCAAAGAAGTTTCAAAGACTACATAAAACTCATTCATTTCTATCAGGTCTTTTGTTCACAATAATCAGATGATTTTATTAATTATCATTTTGGTTCACTTATCATTAAAGAGGCCATTTAAAATATAATCTATTATCTAAAGACACAAAGATGTGTTATAGTCTAGGTTACTTTTGAAATCCATGGCTGAAATGACAATATGGGTTCCAGTTTGAGCATGACAGATGACAACTGGAGATCTGTCACATGGAAAATCAAATAATACAACTAGAAAGTAAACATAGATTTAAAATAGAAATTGAAACTGCTGGAACCACTTAGATGAGACAGTAGCAACAGAAAGAGAGACAGTAGCAACAGAAAGAGAGGCAGGGTTAATATTTAGGTTGATGGGTCATTATCAGCGAGAAAAGCTAGCAATGCAATAAGAATTTAGCCAAGTGATAGGTGGAACAAAACTAGGTGGTGGTCTGGGATAGGGTCAAAAATAGAAGCAATTAAATGACCTAAGACTTCGATTTACAAGGCCAAAGAAATTGATGATGTGACGAGAAAAGAAACAAAAGGTGCAACTTGAGCAAGTGTACTGCAGTCTAAAAGAGAAAATTAGAGAAAAACTAATTAGAGAAAAACTGAAATAGGGAGAGAAAAGGAAACAAAGTTAGGGGATAGAGCTCATGGCCTGAAATTGCTGAACCTCTTGTTCACTCCAGAGGGTTGCAGGTGAAATGATACCTGCTGTTTCTCAAGCTTACGGTGAGCCTCACTGTAACGGTGCAGCAAACCAAGGACAGAGATATCAGCAAAAGAGCTGCATGGAGAACTAAAACAAAAGGCCACCAGACATTTGGGGTTCTGCTTGCGGACTGAATGAAGGCTTTTTGCAAAACTGTCACCCAATCTCAGAATTCATTGAGAAAACTGTCGATGTGACTGGATACCTTAATTTCTCTGCTCCCATCACCCACTCTAACCAGTTTCTCTCCGAACTTACTGCAGTCAGTTGTGGCATGTCTAACCCTGACTTTGCTATCAAACATGCTGATAAAGGGTAGTGCTGCTGTCCTCTGACATGTTGACCTCTACCTCAAAGAAGCCGGTCACCAACTTTCAACACTTCCTCCAAACTTCCCTCAACCATGCCTGCACCATGGAACACAAGTTGTCAAGCTGCTGTTTCCAGAACTGTCACTGACAATCCCCTCTGGAGATCCCCCCTCCATATCATCCCACTACAGTACCCCAAACCTGCACAGCCCACTTCTCCCTAAAGATCGACAAACTGAACTTCGCTGGTAGATCCATCCTTTCAGCCTGCCCCTGACCAACTGAACTTATTTTTTCCCTATACTGACTCTATGCTTTCCTTGTTCAGTCTCTTCCCACTTACACTTTTGATTCCTCTAACATTACATTCTATTCCATAATTTCCAGTTTCCTGGCCGCAGACGACACCTCTTCACTGTGGGTGTATAATCCTTACACACATCCATCCCCATCAGGATGTTCTGGCAGTTGTCTACTACTTCCTTGAAAAGAGGGCTGAATGGTTCCCTTCCTCCTGCACCTGACTGAGCTCATTTTAAACTTTGAACAACCCCTTTAACTTGTTTCATTTTCTCTCAGTCAAAGGGGTGGCTATGAGTACCTGCATTGGGCCCAGTTATGCCTACCTCTTTGCAATTTGTGCAACATTCCTTCAGTCCTACTCAGGAACCCTCCCACTTTTTTACCAGTACATCAACGACATCATTAGTGCTGACGCTGCCTGGAATTAGAAAAATTAATTAGCTTTGCTTCCCATTTCCAACCTGCTCTCACCTTCATCTGGACTATTTTGACTCTTCCTTCCCTGCCCTTAATTCCTCTGCTTCCATTTCTGGGGATAGGCTGCCCACCAATATCCATTACAAGCATACCAACTCCCACAGTTACCATGGCTACACATCCTCAAGTCTTGCATCCTGCAAGGACGCCATTCCATTTTCCCAGTTACTTTGCACAGTTGCATCAATCCCGATGATGTCACCTCCCACACATGCTCCTGTATCCTCAACCGAGCATTACTATGCCCACTCATCCACCATGACTGATGGGCTGTTCAGCTGTGTCCAATCCATTTTTCACACTTCTGCCCTCACCACATCACCTCCCTTCCAAACAAATGACATTGTTTCTCCTGTTCTCACGTTCCACCCCACCAGTCTCTCGTTCAAAAGACCATCTTTCATGCTCTCCAGCAGAGTACCATCACAAAATACATCCTTCCGTCCTCTTGACTCAACTGTTAGCATTCCATAGATACGTTCCTCTGTGATATCCTGGTCCACTTCATCACTCGTAACATCTCCCATGCAGTCACAGAAAGCATAACACCTGCCCTCTTACCTGCTCATTCGTACTAGGACTCTAGCTATTCACAATATATGTTAATGACTTAATGAGAGAACTAAATGTAATGTCTTAAAATTTGCAGATGATGCAAAGTTGGGTGCAAGGGTGAGCTGTGAGGAGGAGGCAGTGTAATTTTGACAAGCTGCGAGCGTGGGCAAAGGCAGGCAGATGCACTACAACAACATGGATAAATGGGAGGTTATCCACTTTGGTAGCAAAAATAGGAAGGCAGATTATTTCGATAGGTGTAAATTGAGAAAAGGGAATGTTCAACAAAAGCCTCGCGCACCAGACAATGAAATAAGCATGCAGGTGTAGCAGGCTGTAAAGAAGGCTAACTGTACTTTACCATTATGGCCAGGGGATTAGAGCACAGGAACAAGAAGTCTTGTTACAATTATAAAAGGGCATTGGTGAGGCCACACCTGGAATATTATGTGAAACTTTGATCTCGTTATCTGAAGGAGGATGTTTTTGCTATGGAGGGTGTGTGACAAAGTTCACCAAATTGATTCCTGGGATAGCAGGACTGACGTATGAGGAAAGATCGAGTCGGTTAGGATTTTGTTCACTAAAGTTTAAAACAATGGGGGGAGATCTCACAGAAACCAAAATTCTACAGGACTAGACAGGTTAGATGTAGGAAGGAAGTTCCAGATGGTGGGGAAGTCCAGAACTGGGGGTCATAGTTTAAGTGTAAGGGGCAAACCTCTTAGGATTGAGATGAGGAGAAATGCCTTCACTCAGAGTCATGAGCCTGTAGAATTCACTACAACATAAAGTGGTTGAGGCTAAGTCGTTATGTATTTTCAAGAAGGAAACAGATATCGCTGCATTTGAAAGATGTGCAGGTTAGGTGGATTGGCTATGCTAAATTGCCCATAGTGTCTAGGATAGATGGGGCAGGGGGTGGGTCTGGGTGGGATGCTCTTTGGAGGGTCGGTGTGGACTCGATGGGCCGAATGGCCTGCTTTCACACTGTAGGGATTCTATGATATAGCTCTGGTGGCTAAAGTGATCAAGCAATATGGAGGGACAGTGAGATAAGGGTATTGAGCTCAATGATCACCTGTGACCATAATGAATGGCAGAGCAGGCTCAAGGGGTCAAACTGCTTACTTCAGCCCCTATTTTCCATGTTTGTCGGCTTCACTTTCCATGGTTCTAAATACCCCTTCTAGATGAAGGCTTACATGTACTTCTTTCAATTGAGTCTACAGTTTTCCCTGCTGAATTACGGTCTTCTTTACACTGGCCAGATGAAATGCAGAGTAAGTAAATGCTTTACATCCCTGATTTTCCAGTCGTCAGCCATTTCAATTGACCAAAGTTATGCCCATCCTAACATGTACATCCTGGGCCTGCAGGATTTTACATTGTGTTCAACCTCTTCAGAGCACACTGTATGAACTCTCTCTTCCCCTTCACCCCACCCCACCCACTCCAACCCATGTCTTGTTGGCTCTGCTTTCAGCAAAAATGACCACTTTTCACTATTCGAACCTATCATTAACAGCTTTTCACATTTCAATCACTCCTTTACACCATTAGCAAGCCTTTTGCTCTTAGCTCCCTCACAATCTGTTCCATTTGCTTCTCTTCCCTCATTGTCAACAGCATCAAAAATCATTTTCCAGCTCCATTTAGTTCCACAGGAAGTAACTGGACTTTCAAAGCAGCAGGACAGAGCCAGCAGGGATGACGGCACTGTGGTGTACAGTAAGGTGAGAGCAGCCCTGAAAGTCCTCTACATTGAGTCCAAACTCCATGAAGTCTCATGACACCAAATGAAACACAGGCAAGGAAACCTCCCGCTCATTACCACATAATACCCTCAACTACACAAATGATTCAGTGCTCCTCCATGTTGAGCAACGCTTGGAGGAAACACAAAGGGTGTCAAGAGAACACATGTACTGAGTGGGGGAACTTCAATGTCCACTACAAACAGAGGCTTGGCAGAAGTGCTACTGATCAAGCTGGTCAAGTCTTAAAGGGTACTGCTGCTAGACTGGGTCTGTGGCAGGTGATAAGGGAACCAGCAAAGGGGAAAAATATACTTCAGCTTCATCCTCGCTCATCTGCCTGTCACACATACATCTGTTCATGGCAGCATCAGTAACAGCGACCAACACAGAGTCCTTGTAAGGATGAAGACAGAGGAGGAGCTGGCCACAGCTGACTGAACAAAGAACAGTATACCACCAAACCTGTGCTGAAATATGACTTATTTCTAAACTGAAAACCTTTGCTTCTACGTAGTCCATATCTATTCCTGGTCTATTCATGTATCTAATAGAAAGGGGAAGGGGAGCCTAGCAGAGAAGACAGTGGAGCAGCAATGACAGGAGCTTCTGGGGGCAATTCAGAAGGCACAGCAGAAATTCATTCCAAGGAAGAAGAAACATACTAAGGGGAGGATGAGGCAATCTTGGTTGACAAGGGAAGTCAGGGAGAGCATAAAAGCAAAAGAAAAAGCATACAATGTGTTGAAGACAAAATATGAGGGTAAGCTAGCTAGTGATACGAAAGAAGATTACAAGAGTTTTTTTAAGATATAAAAAAGATAAGAGGAGGCAAGAGTGGACATTGGGCCGCTGGAAAATGAAGTTGTATAGTAATAGGGAACAAAGGAATGGAAAAAGAACTGAAATTGTATTTTACGTCAGTCTTCACAATGGAAGAAATCAACAGCTTCAAGAGAGTCAGAAGGCAGAGGAGTGTGCAGTGGTCATCATTAAAAGTAGTGCTCTGGAAGCTGAAACGTCTGAAGGTGGATAAATCACTTCGACCAGGTAGACTACACACTGGAGTTCTCAAGGAGATAGCTGAGGAGATAGTGGAAACACATTGGTGGTGATCTCTGAGGAATCACTGTAGTCAGGGAGGATCCCAGAAGACTGGAAAATGGCTAATATAACACCTTTTTTAAGATGGGAGGGAGGCAGAAGACAGGAAACTATAATCTGGTTAGCCTGACCTCAGTTGTTGGCAAGATTTTAAGAGTACAGCATTAAGGATGAAATTGCATAGTACTTGGAAATATATGGTAAAATAGGGTTGAGTTAGCACAGTTCTTCAAGAGGAGATCACGCCTAATAAATCTGTTGGAATTCTTTGAGGACATCAGTTAGACAGAGGAGAGCCAGGGAATGTGATCGATTTGAATTTCCAGAAGGCCTTTGACAAGGTGCCACACAGGAGGTATAAGATGAGCCCATAGTATTAGGGACAAAGTAGTGGCATGGATTGAGGATTGGCTGAAGGCAGAAAGTGGGGATAAAGGGGTCTTTCTCAGGATGTGAGTTGGCAAGATTTGCAGGGGTCAGTATTGGGGCCACAACTATTCACGTTATACATTAACAATCTGGACAAAGGAACTTCGGGGATAACAAGGTGTAGAGCTGGATGAACACAGCAGGCCAAGCAGCATCGGAGGAGCTTTATTGCTAAGTTTGTAGATAACACAAAGATAGGTAAAATCCAAAAGGACCGCAGATGCTGTAGATCAGGAACTAAAACAGAAGTTGCTGGAAAAGCTCAGCAGGTCTGGCAGCATCTGTGAAGGAAAAAAAAATCGGA
>JAHRHZ010000021.1:869466-914975 GCA_024137785.1 Ginglymostoma cirratum | reverse complement strand
CTTTTCCAGCAACTTCTGTTTTAGTTCCACACAAAGATAGGTGAAGGGACAGGTAGTGTTGAGGAAGTGGAGAGGCTGAAGGAGGACTTGGATAGGCTAGGACAGTGGGCAAAGAAGGGCCAGATGGAAAGCAATGTGGGAAAGTGTGAGGTTATGCACTTTGAAAGGAAAAATAGAGGCATAAACAATTTTCTAAATGGGGAAAGGCTTTGGAAATCTGAAGCATAACAGGACATAAGAGAATCCTGAACTAGGACTCCTAAGGTTAAGGAGCAATGGTTGAGGACTTTGGGTCTGTACTCAGGAGTTTAAAGGGACAAAGAACAGTACATGAATAGGTCCTGCAGCCCACCATGTCGAGCATTAAGCCATTCTAACCTAACAGGGCAGCATGGTGGCTCAGTGGTTAGGACTGCTGGCTCACAGCACCAGGGACCCGGGTTCGATTCCACCCTCAGGTCACTGTCTGTGTGGCGTTTGCACATTCTTCCTGTGTCTGTGTGGGTTTCCTCCGGGGGCTCCAGTTTCCTCCCACAGTCCAAAGATGTGCAGGTTAGGTGGACTGGCCATGCTAAATTGCCCGTAGTGTTCAGGTATGTATAGCTTAGGTGGGTTACAGGGGGATGGGTCTGGGTGGGATGCTCTGAGGTTCGGTGTGGACTTGTTGGGCCGAAGGGCCTGTTTCCACACTGTAGGAAATCTATGAAGTATTTATGAAATGAAATTTCTATGAAATTATCCATATCTCTCTATTTCCTACCCATTCATGTGTCTGTCTAAATGTCCCAAACTTTGCTAACATGTCTGCTTCCGTCACCTCCCCTAGCAGTGCATTCCAGGCATCTACCAAGCTGTGTGTAAAAAATTATTCGCACACATTTCCAGGTTCAGTTGAAAGTTAGGAAGGCAAATATAATGCTAGAATCATAAAATTTTACAGTTCCGAGGGTGGCCATTCGACCCACCGTGTCAGTACCAGCTCCCAAAAGAGCTTCTCAGCTAATCCCATTCTCCAGTCCTATCTCCACAGCCCTCTAACTTCATTACTTTTAAATATGTATCCAGCTCTCTTTTGAAACCTCTTATCGAATCAGCCTCCACCACTCTCCCAACCCTAATCTTCATTCCAAACTCCGAGTCTGTGTAAAGCGTTTCTCCTCATCTCAATTCTCGTTCTCTTGCTGACAATCTTGGAACTGTGACCCCTAGTTACTGACATACTAAGTTGTGGAAATAGAATATCCTTTTTTACCTTGTCAAAATTGTTCATAATTCTGAATACCTCAATAAAGGTGGCATCTTAATCTTCTGAGCCAAGGAGAATAAGCCCAATTGTTCTAACCATTCCTAGTATCATCCTAGTAAATCTCCTTTGAACTCTCTCGAAGGTTTTAACATCCTTCCTCAAATAAGGTGTGCAGAAATGAACACGACATGGAGGTGCCTGTGTTGGACCGGGGTGGAGAAGGTCAAAAATCACATGACACCAGGTTATAGCATTTGTAACAGCCAATGTGGCATTTTATAAATTCCTACTTTGGAAATAAAACCAGTCTGACTCCAAGTTAATACACAGCCAGATTCTAAGCAAGGCCCACACCTAAAATGCATTGTCTGACATGAGATCTCACCTCTCTTACACTATTAAAACCTTCAGTTATCTCGGGGCAATGACTTGAAAGTAATTCTAGGATTTTCATATTAATCCTTTCTATCTGATTAAAGATTTAACAGCCTCCTTATGTTTGTTCAATACATTTGCATCAGTTCTATGGCCCTTTGATCTTTTGTTTGTAAATTCTGGGTCTGACGCCACCTCTCACTGACACCTGAAGAAGGAGCGAGACCTCAATGAACACAACACTCCAAATGTGGTCTGACCAATGATTTGTAGAGGTGTATCATCACTTCCCTGCATTTATACTTTGTGCCTCTGTTTATAAACTCAAGGATCCTATAAATCTTCTTAACAACTGTTTCAATTTGCCTGACCACCTTCAGAGAATCATGCACATTCCCCCTGAGATCTCCCTGCCCCTGTATTATCCTCTAAGTTGCACCCTTGAGCCAGTACCGTCTCTCCAAATTTCTTCTATCAAAAATGCATTACCTCACATTTCTGTTAGTATTCACTACAAGAGGGCTAGAATACCAGAGCAGGGATGTTCTGCTGAGGCTGTATAAGGCTCTGATCAGACGGCATTTGGAATATTGTGAGCATCTTTAGGCTTCATGTCTAAGGAAGGATATGCTGGCGTTGGAGGGTGTCTAGAAATGGTTTACAAGAATGTTCCTGAGGATGAAGGGCTCGTCACATGAGCAGTAGTTGAGGACTTTCAGTCAGTACTCAAATTTAGAAGGAACACAGAACAATGCAGGAACAGGCCCTTCGGCCCATCATTATGTCATTCTAAACTAATCCCATTTGCCTGCACATGATCCTTTTCTCTCTATTCCCTACTTGTTCATGTGTCTGTCTAAATGCCTTAAACTTTGCTAACATGTCCGCTTCTAAAACCTCCCCTGGCAGTGTGTTCCAGGTATCCAAAACACTATTTAAAAAACTCTCACAATCACGAGGGGCATAGATAAGGTGAACTACAAGGGCCTTTTCCAGAGGCTGAGGGAGTTCAAAACTAGGGGAACATATTTTTGAGAGAGAGGAAAAAGATTTAAGAAGGGCACAAGGGGCAACTTTTTTATTTTTGCACAGATAGTGGTTTGTGTGTGAAATGAACTGCCAGAGAAAGTGTAGATGCAGGTACAGTTACATTTAAAAGACTTTTGAATAGGCTCATTAACAGGAAAGGTTTGGAGCGATATGGGCCAAGTGCAGGCAGATGGGACTAGTTTAGTTTGGCAACACAGTCAGAGTGGACTGCTTCAGCATCTGAGGAGTTGTGAATGTTACAAAACATTGTTCACTGATTAAAAACAAAGTTGCCGGAAAAGCTCAGCAGGTCTGGCAGCATCTGTGAAGAAAAAAACAGAGATAACGTTTCAGGTCCAGTAACCCTTCCTCAGTTCAGAACTTTGTTTTTGTTCCTGATTTACAGCATCTGCAGTTCTTTGGGTTTTTATTGTTCACTGATCATTGCATATCCACACTTCTGACCTTGTGATGGGGGTAAGGTCATTGATAAAGCTTGCGAAAACATGTGGGACTAGGACACTATCTGGGGGTTCTCATGGCACAAATGTCTGGCCCCTACCTCCGAGTCAGGAGGCCCAGGTTCAAGTCCCACTTGTTCCACAAGTGCATCATACCATCTCTGACAGGCTGATTAGAAAATATCTACCCTGAGAACTCCTGCAGTGATATCCTGTGGCTGAGGTGATTGACTGTCAACAACTATATCCATTTTCCTTTGTGCTTGGTATCAGCCTACCATGAGGCACCTTGTCAAATGCTTTGCTAAAGTCCTTATAGACAACATCTACCACCCTGCCCTCACCAATCATCTTTGATATTTCTTCAAAAAATTCAATCAAGTTTGAGATACAGGGCACAAAACCATGCTGCCTATTGCTAATAAGTCCAAAGTTTTCCAAATGAAAGAATCTTCTCCAATAACTTCCCTTACCACTGACGTAAGGGTTATTAGCCTGTAATTTCCCAGATTATCCCTATTTCCTCTCTTAAACAAAGGATATTGGCTATTCTCCAGTCTTCTGGGACTCCTGCTATGACTAGGAGTACTACTTTTTATTTCCTTGGATTCTAATTTGCAACTGAACCCTAACTCTCCCAACTGTTAGCTGATAAACAACAGATTTGGAGAATGTCTCCATCTAGTGTTATTCATACAAGTGATAAACTGCCATCACAATGCATCTGTACCAATGACAATGGTACACAATTCCCTTTTATTAAATTGTACAAATTAAGATTAAATACACAAACGAAGGGCACTCACTGGACAATTAATGGAACACACACAGAAAATAAATGATCTTGTGACATAGTGATATTATCACTACCTCTAGGCCAGAAGGTCTAGGTTCAAATCCCACTTCAGGATGTAACGGTCATGAAGCCATTTCAAACACATCTAAACAGCCTTTAGTTGTTTTACCATTCACCTTAAATCTGTATCATCTAGTCCTCGATCATTCTGCCAATAGCAATACTTTCTATCTACTGGGTGTCTGGACACGTCACAATTTTAATTTATGAAGTCTCTTCTCATGTTGAAGAAACAATGTCCAAACTCCCTTCACTCCCCATCCATTGGGTGTTTAGGCTTACACTTGAAGACTTATTGAGCAAAGAGAGATAAAGATTCAGCCTCATTTGCTTAACTTACACACATAAATTGTGTCTGCACTTGAACATTCAAGTTGAAATGCCAGTGTATAACACTATTATAGCACCCAGTTCTTGAAAATAAATGACCCTTTCTAAACTCTGTTCACCATTTTTGATAAGCTACATGGGGCTACACAGGGCACAAGAGAAAAGATTTGAACCTACCAAGACAATCACCTCCATCCCACTCACAAGCTGAATTATTGCAAGCTTTATCACAGTAGCCATCTTTAATCCAGGACCCCGGACATCCATCAGCACAATTTGGAACTGGCCATGTGAGATACACCTAACATTAAAAATTAAATCAAAATTTACAAGATTAAAATTAGTAGACTTGCCTCTGTAATTTGAACAAAACAAGTTAAAGGTATTGGTATATACAATTTGCCTCAATCTTGTCTTTATGAATTGTCAAGTAAATTGCACAACAAAAATCTGTTTCCAAACAAATGTATAATGACAAATTATTAAGCAGCTAATCCTGAATTTATCCAATTAATTTGTACATCCAAAACAATGGAATTATCACAAAGGTTAAACTGTATAGCTGCGTAGTTTTGTTGCCAATGGTACACCTGTTTGCTTTCTAGTTTAAAAGAAGTGCTGACCTTTTGTCCATTAGAATGAGAGTAGAAATCATCAGGCCACACTTCCTTTCCAAACATTACATCATCATTTAGATAAATGAACTTTTGAGAAAGACCTGGTATTCGATGTAGGTGCGTTTCGATAGCTGGGGAACTGAATGTTGGCAAATGGCTAACATTTCTGAAAATTTCCTAGGAGAAAATGGTCAAATGTTAAATACATTTAAAGACATGGTTAATTGGACAAACAACCCCAGCTAATTTAATTTGTACTATTTTAAACATGGTCGACAGCAGACTGCAAGCGAAATAATTGGCTGCCAGTCAAAAGACTGATCAAATAGAAATGGTACTTGGATAGAATGGGGAACAGGCTGAAGCAATTAAATGGACAAATGTGAAATGTGGGCAAGCATAATAAACAGAAAATAAGCTAAGCTGCATTATTTTCACAGCAGAATTTTACAGAAGTGGTGTATAAATCACTGAATGCAACAAGTGTGAGGAGGAAGGAAAGCTGACTGAGATTTAACTTTACACAAATTGTAATGATAATATGGACAAATTTACAAAAGCAGCGGATTTGACAAGATGAGTCAACAGAGCGTTGGTTAAGAATCTGATGTAGGAGGATGAGCAATTTCATTGGATACAACTCCTCCGGAAACTGGGATTAGACAGATAGGCTCGAATGGTCTTTCTAGCCTTTCGCATTTCAGTGATTCTAGTCAGTGGTGTATATTCTAGCTTGCATATAGCAGGAAAACAAGAACAACTGGCATGATTTACCTGTACTCTATTATTGACTTTGATGCCTCCTTTCACCCTGTTGCTTGATACTTCTTCATAGCCACAGGATTACAGTTTTACCTTACTCGGCAATGATAATCTAAAATTGTTAAGAAAAATAAATATAAAAGAACTTGCCTGGTGTGTTACTATTGTAACACGAGGATTGTCCAAGTTTAACCAGGAAGGAATTTGACCATTTGTCACAATAAAGACGTGTCGAATCCAAGGTGCATATCTTTCCACAGAGCGTAAAGAGTATCGTAATTCTTCGTTATCCTCGAATCGACTGGCTGAAATATCATCATCCTGCTTGGACTTGTGGAGAAGAGTGAAGCTGGTGATGAATGGACTTACTGTGTTACAGCTATCAAGTGTTTGTAAACTACAATAAGTACTTTAGTAGAAGCAAACTATTGATACACAAAAAATTGTTTTTTAGTAGCTTAAAATTTAATAGTATCGTGGTCTTTTTCATGTCCACTTGCAACATTGCAAATTCATTCTTTTAATCTTGTGCTAAGAAACATTTAATTAATCAACGTTAAAATTAATGTATTCCTTGAAGAATGAGTTCTTTTACAGGTTAGTTAGCATGAAAGTTACTTTTTAAGTAAGTTTCACAACCTCACATGAAGGGATATGCTCCTTTTAAAAAAAAAACCTAGCTCAGGCTCCAAAAACTATATCAAATAAAAATAAAACAACTATATCATGTTAAGCCACAAAACAAATGCACATCAATACTTTCATATACAGTTCATGCTTAATTCTAATTTTAATGAGGAAGTTGCAATGCTAGATCCAAAAACAGAGGGAAACCCATGTGGACAAAAGTGGGACCAGGGCTGCATACTGCTAGTGGCAATCAATTAAGAGGCCCTTGTCAGGACAAGTGTCTAATTGAAAAGGTGGGTGTGGCCAGTGCTAAGCAGGCAA
Source organism: Ginglymostoma cirratum (assembly GCA_024137785.1). Taxonomy (NCBI): domain Eukaryota; kingdom Metazoa; phylum Chordata; class Chondrichthyes; order Orectolobiformes; family Ginglymostomatidae; genus Ginglymostoma; species Ginglymostoma cirratum. The sequence continues at coordinate 908,348 of JAHRHZ010000021.1, read as the reverse complement.
CTCCATGGAGAGGGGGCACAATATGACAGGGGACAGTAACAGTGTGTTGGTTTAGGTGAAATCCAAGATCAAGCAGGCCACAGCAATTAAATGCCTTTTGATCACCAACAGTGCTACTGCCATTGGTCATTGCTGCAACGGTGGCAACTCCTTGGTTCGGCAATGGGAAGAATCCAACTCCATCCAGAACCTGTAAGGACACCTCCAAGGTTTCTCCATATGGCAGAGGCCCTCGCTGATACGGGCAAATGGCTCACAAAGGCAGATGGTGACCTTTAATTAGCCACTTTAAAAATGCAATAGCCCTCCTGACAGGCAGATGAATCACTGAAAATTCTACTGCTAGCTACACATCATGATGATGGGACGTGGTACAATCCTCCGCTCGTCTCATGGTCAAGAGAGACCATTCAACAGAATACAGCATTCTCCCTCAAGGGTAAGATTTTACTGGGTACTAAACCTGTGTAGAGCCTTAACACTAACCAAGGAATAAGCCCATCTGCTTTCTTGCTTTAGACATGCAACACGGAACATGATATAAATCCAAAAACGTAACAGCCATAAGTTACTTGTAAGAGGGTACTCAAATGCTTTGCGGGTCTGTGCTGGTCTCTTATTTAAACATACTCATGACAAGTTCCACAAAGAGTAATTTACAACATTTTAAACAGCAGTAAACAGAGCACAGAATTTTAAACCTTTAAAAATATGAAAAATAAGCATCATCTAGTGAATCAATTAAAAGTTAGCAAACTGAGCACTTATACAAATGAGAGAAAACTAATTTTAGTAACAAATTTTATTTATGAGGAGCGTACTTAATATAGGTGTTGCACAGAAGTGTTATCAAACAAAACTTAACATGGGTCAAAAGATAGTATCAGTATAGATGATCACATCCGATTGAAGGGATAGATTTTACGTAATCTTAAAGGAAGACAGACAGAAGCACAGAGAAGCTTAAGGAGGGAATTCCACAGTTTAAGGCCATGGCAGTGGAAGACATGGCTGTCAATAAGACGTTAAGATATGAGCAAAATTAGGCACTTGGCATATCGAGTCCGCTTGCCATTCAATCATGGCTGATATGATTCTCAACTCTATTCTCCTGCTTTCAAACTGTAACCCTTGATCCTTTACTAATCAAGAATCTATCTGTCTAAGTCTTAATTACACTCCATGACCTGCCTCCATAGCATTCTGCGGCAATGAGTTCCACAGATTCACAATCCTCTTGTTGAAGAAATTCCTCCACATCCGAGTTCTAAAGGGTTGTCCCTTCACTCTGAGCTTGTGCCATTGGAGCCTCGTCTCTCCTAGCGGAAATATCTTCTCCACGTGCACTTTATTCAGACCTCTCAATATTCTATAAGTTTCAATCACCTCGCCCCTAATCGTTCTAATCTCTATTGAATTCAGTGCAGTATTAAAATACAGAAGCTCAAAGGTGCTAAAATTGAAGTAGTGCTGATATCTCGACAGTTTATGTACATGAAGGTTTTTGAAATAGGGAAGTAAAGCCCATGGAAGGATCTGAAAGCAAGAACAAGAATTTTAAAATTGATGCATTACTTATCTGGAAACTAATTAGCTCAGAAAGCATAGGGGTGATTGGTGAACAGAATTTAGTGCAAGTTTGGTGACAGGCAGCAGAATTTTGGATGACATCAAGCCGAGAGGGACTAATCAGGAGTCCACTGAAGTCCAGACGCATAGGAACAGGAAAAGGTCATTTAGTCCATTGAAATTATTTAACGATTTAATACAGTCTGTTACCACATCACAGGTGGCATATAATACAAGTCTGAAACAAAAACAGAAATTGCTGGCAAAGGTCAGCAGTTCTAGCAGCAACTGCACAGAGAGACTGGAGTCAACGCTTCAGGTCCGGTGACCCCTGCTCAGAACCGAGGAAGGGTCACCAGACCCAAAATGTTAACTGATTTCTCTCCATAGATGCTGCCAAGCCTGCTGAGCTTTTCCAGCAATTTCTGTTTTTGTTTCTGATTTTCAGCACCCGCAGTCCTTTTGGTTTTTAATGCAAGTTGTTGTATAGTATAGAATAAAACAAGTATGCATGAAGAGAGAGGTATCATTATTCGCATCTCTCCACAGTTGCTGCCTAGCTTGCTGTGTTGCTATAATTTATGGTTTGATATTTGATTTCCAGCACCTACAGTTGGGTGTTTCTCTCCCAGTATAATAAGGTGTTTGGAGGTCATGTTATATTAGGCGAAATATAAAACATGAAACTTTCTTGCTTTTTCACAATACACAATGGAGTCACTCCTCAAAAATGCACTTATACCAACATTGTAATAACTGAATGGACTAGATTATCAAAATATTCCAAAAATCTTAATACAAATAAATGCAACTGCATGCATTGTATATTTGCTGTTACACAAATACTGGAGCGCTTACCTGACTGATGGTGCTGAGGTCCCACAGTAAATATACAGGGCTGATTGTGACCTCTTTTCCTTCTATAGTCATGTTGTTCTTGGGTTGTTTAGTTAGCTCCACAAAATCCCTGGGATCATTAAGCAGCAGTAACACAACACCAGTTTCAGAATACAACTGTAGCTAAAGAAGAAGAATCATATTGGTAAACTACCAAGGTAAATTAACCATGAAAACATTTGTGATAGAATAGTCAGCAAACAGCAAAATCAAAAATTTCACAAACGTAAACACATACTATTATATTTGCTGGTCATAATGGATCTAAATCTCTTAGCGTCAGAAGACAAATGTAATACCAGATCCATCAATATAATCTAATTTTGCACAACACAAAATCTGTTTGAGTCGTGAAACCTTTCATTTGCATCTGCAAATCCATTAATTTTATTCCCCATCGCGTTTGGTTAAACAAACCAACCTAATTTAGGAATGAATCACAATTAAATATTAGGTAGTAAAGTTCCAGGTTCAATCCACCACCTAGAGGGCATTGGTTTAAGGTGGGAGGGGAGAAATTCAAAAGGGACCTGACAGACAACTTTTTGAAATAGAGGGAGGTGTGGATATGGAACAAGCTGCCAGAGAAAGTGGTGGAGGCAGGTACAATAATAACATTTTAAAAGGTGGGTACATGAATAGGAAGGGTTTAGAGGGAAATGGACCAAATGCTGGCAAATGGGACTACATTAGTTTAGGATATCTGGTCGCGGTGGATGAGGTGGACCCAGAGGGTCTGTTTCCATGATGTACATCTCTATGACTCTGTGAATGATTTCAATGATGGTATGTAGGGAAAGGATTCTTGTATACCGTGATAGTGCCCTGCTTTTGAGCCAGGAGGCCAGGGTTCAAGTTCCACCTGCTCCAGAGGGGTGTAATAACATCTCTGAATAGACTGAATTTTAAAAAGCTGGTGTGTAGGGTTACTATTGTTAGGACCAAAACCTAGCAGGGAGCAAAATGTGATGGTGCTACCAAGTCTCATTAACCAGTGTCCTCGATAGCAATGTATACACATAGATCAAATGTAAACAGGTGACTATTCCCCATCCACCTGACCCCACAATTCAAAAAGCCTGCCAGTACTCATTGCCAGGGGAGGTGGTGGAGTGCTAGTGTCACTGGGCTAGGAGTTCAGAATCCCAGGCTAATGTTTTGTGGACATGGCTTCAAATCGCACAAAGGCAGACGATGAATACAAATTCAACCATGCAACCACTACCAATTACCATAAAAATCCATGAGGTTCACTAATGTCTTTTAGGAAAGGAATTCTGCCATCTTATCTCGTCTAGTCTACATATGATTCCAGACTCATAATGTGACTGAAATTAACTGTCCTCTGGACAATTAGGGATGGACCATAAATGCTGGACGAGTCAGCAATGCCACATCCCATGAAAGAATTAAAAAAGGCCACGTGACCAATAACCACATTAGGTAAGGTAGAGGCTTAGCAAAGAGGGAAAAAAAGAACAATCGCAGTTCAGGTGGATATTATTTGAACATGATCCTAGGAAGAAGCCTACATTTTTAGCAGATTAGAGGGAGATAGCTATCACAGAAAATCAAAAATGATATGTTCAGAACATTAATTTTATCAATGCACACCCAAATTGAGATCAGATGTATTTATTGGCTATTTGAAGAGAATGTCACAACATCCATTTTGGAATGTTGAAACTACTGAATAAATAACTAAACAACTAATTATCTTCAGGGCTTTGGTAAACTGCCAGGAACTGAACCAGATGCAACACTGAACCACAACTTTTAATTAAATTTTAATTGCATGGGCATTTTTAGCATCTGGGCTCAGGTCACAGTGGTTTATATCAATGATATCAAATAATTGTCTTTAGCTAACTATAAACCAGGAACCTTTAAGAATAAAGGTGTATGTCTGCTTACAACTGAAGTGAAAATAACATTTCAAAATATAAAATACAAAGGTGCATTTCCTTCAAACCTTAGCATTGCTGTTATGCCCAAATAAAAGACAATAAGGATATCAGTGCAGAATTATTACAGCAGTGAAGTGTTATAGTTGAATATTTTTTGAGCTGACTGCTATGTTTATCCCTTTGATCTACAATGCATTTGGTTTTAACTTATGATATTGATACCATGTCAGAGTCCACTCACAAATAGTCAAAACACCAGAGTTACACAAGCTCTTTAGAATGTTGGTTAAAAAACTTCCATAGTGTAAATCAAGATGAGCCTGGCTGTTAAGGTCGTTGCTCATCATATGACACTAGTTGTGGCATTGAAATTTTGTCTGGATAGTTCTCATTAAAGCAGGGGGTTATATGTTTCACAGGGGAGGTTAACTGAATAGGCATGCTGGTGTTGCAAGTTTCCAAACCATTCAAGGTGAAAACTTAGATTGATTATTGAGCCGACCAATATGCAGGGATGAGGCAAAAATCAAAGTCCAGACTTTTTCTCTCCGAGGGAGGGAAGGAACAGAGCAAACATGACTGAAATGCAGACCAAGTCAAGAACGCACACACGCAGTTTCATAGTTACAAACATATCTGTTTTAAAAAGGACAAGTATGTAATTTAGCATATAATAGGATATAAATGCCCCTCACTGGAAAACTACACTCAGGACAACTTGTTTTTGGTTTACAATGAGTATTATTAGAATGCTTTTCACATGATAGCTCCTTCCTCAAAGAAAAGACATCTGGCAGAAAACATGCAAAAACAAACGAAAAAATAATCAACATGACTAAACACTGAAAGAAATATAAAGCCTATAAACAAGCCTGAATATTACCTGGCTCAAGCTCAAGTTTACTGGTAAGCCCTTGAACTGAATAAATCATCGCCATACTATTTTCAGTACAATTTAGAAAGATATTCTAAAAATATTTCTTTAACTAAGGGCTAAAGATTGATCATGAGCGTGGAGGCTTTTCAAGGAAAGAGATTAATAGTTAGGACAATTGAAAACTGACCCACCCGGCAGCAACCGATTGACACATTGCCAAACAGTTTTGAATATCCAAGAAGTCATTCTGCCACACAGATGCCAGCAGTTTGCACAGAACCACGTCAGTTTGTACCAATGCTATTGCAATCAAATTATTTTCAATGATCTTAAGTCGTCCTTTTTGCCAGAAAAAAATTAACAACTGTGGCGATAGAAATCGACATAATGACTACAAAAGGAAAATAAACTCGAAAGCTAATGGAATACAGCAATGGAATAGGACTGATGACCACAGACAGCCAACATGGACTCCATACACCAAACTGCCTCTTCTTGTGGCGTTATAATGATGACTATTGCTGCAGCAGCACGGGAATGCCACCACCTGCAAGTCCCATTTCAAGCCACTCACGACTCTGACCTGGAAATATTAATAACCTCAGGAGAGGTTATTAACGTCTCCAGCACAGATACAAATAGGACAGTGTGTTTGTAAAGGGTTAGGAATCAAACTTCAAGCACACTGGATAAATAAGTGACAATGAGAAGAGGGACGGTTAATACAAGACTGAAGGTGTTATATCTGAACGTAATCAGTATAAGAAAGAAGGTAAATGAACTTGTGGTGCAGACAGAACTTTGCAGAGATGACATGGTGGACATCAGAGAGACCTGGCTGAAAGGGGATCAGGATTGGGAGCCGAATATCCAAGGATATACATCTTATCAAAAAGATAGGCAGGTGGGCCGAGGGGGTGGGGTTGCCTTATTAGTAAGAAACAAGATTAAATCAATAGTAAGGAATTAAGTAGGGTCATTTGGTGTAGAATCTGTGTGGGTAGAATTGAGGAACCGCAGAGGTAAAAAAAATAGTTGGAATTATGTACAGGCCTCCAAACAGTAGTCAGGAGCTGGGGTGCAAGATACACACCTTCTCTACTTCCTGGTGTTAGAAAGGCAAAGTTACGGGGGATTTCAATGTTCACGTGGACTGGGAAAATCAGGTTGGTAGTGGATGGCAAGAAAAGGAATTTGTGGAATGTCTACGAGATGGCTTTTTGGAGCAGTTTGTGGTGGAACCCACAAGGGCACAGGCTATACTGGATTTAGTGTTGTGCAATGAGGCAGACTTGAAAAGGGAGTTTAAGGGAAGGAACCCTTAGGAGGCAGTGATCATAATATGATTGAATTTACTCTGCAATTTGAGAGGGAGATGATAGAATCAAAGGTAATGGCATTACAGCCCAGCAAAGGCAACTGCAGACACATGAGGGTGGAGCTGGGCAGAACGGACTGGGAGAGGAGCCTAGCAGGAAAGATGGTGAAACAGCAATGGCAGGAATTTCTAGGATACACAGCAAAAATTCATCCCTAGGAAAAAGCAGCAGCATACAGTGACGATGAGGCAACCATGGCTGACTAGGGAAGATAGCATAAAAGCAAAAGAAAAAGCTGATAATGTGGCAAAGGGCGGTGGGAAACCAGAGGATTGGGGAGCTTACAAAGACCAACAGAGGGCAACAAACAAAGACATAAGGAGAGAGAAGACTGAATATGAGGGTAAGCTAATTAATAATATAAAGGAGGACTGTAAGAGTTTCTTTAGAAACATAAAGGGCAAAAGTGAGGCAAAATGACGCTGGACAGATAGTAGTGAGGAACAAGGTAATGGCCGAGGAACTGAATAATTACTTTGCGTCAGTCTTCAGTGGAAGACACGAGTAATATCCCAAAAATCTGTGACAGTCAGGGGGCAGAGCTGAGTATGATTGAATATATAAGCAGGGAGGCTCTATAAGGCTCTGGGGTCAGGCCACATTTGGAGTATTGTGCGCAGTTTCCGGGCCCGTATCTCGGGAAAGACAAACTGGCCCTGGAGCAGGCTCAGAGGAGGCTCACAAGAATGGTCCCAGGAATGAAACTCTTAACATAGGAGGAAAATTTGAGGACTCTGGGTCTATGCTCGATAGAGTTAGAAGGATGAAGGGGATCTAATTGAAACTTACAGAATACTGAATGGCCTGGAAAGAGTGGATGTTGGGAAGGTGTTTCCATTGGTAGGAGAGACTAGGACCCGAGGACACAGCCTTAGAGTAAAAGGAAGGCCTTTTAGAATGGAGATAAAGGAGGAACTTCTTCATCTAGAGGGCGGTGAATCTAAGGAATTCACTGCCACAGAGGGCTGTGGAGGCCAAGTCATTGAGTACAATTAAGACGGAGATAGACAGGTTCTTGATTGTCAAGGGGATCAAGGGTTATGGCAAGAAAGTGGGAGGATGAGGTTGAGAAACTTATCAGTCACGACTGAATGGCAGAGCAGACCCGATGGGCTGAGTGGCCTAATTTCTGCTCGTCTCATGTCCTTATAGGTCACTGTTCCTTGGATATATCCCATCTGGCCCAGGTGACTTATCTATCCTCATATTTTTCAAAATTTCTGGCACATCCTCCTTCTTAACATCAACCTGTTCGAGCATATCTGCCTATTTCATGCTGTCCTCACAAACGTCAAGGTCCCTCTCACTGATGAATACTGAAGCACAGTTTTCACTAAGGACCTTCCCTACCTCCTGCAACTCCACGCACAAGTTCCTTCCACCATCCCTGATCGGCCCTACCCTCACACTCTGGCCATCCTCTTGTTCCTCACCTAAGTATAAAATGCCTTAATCCTACCTGCCAAGGCTTTTTCATACCCCCTTCTAGCTCTCCTAAGTCCATTCTTCAGTTCCTTCCTGGCTACCTTGTAACCCTCTAGAGCCCTGTCCGACCCTTTCTTCCTCAACCTTAAGTCAGCTCCTTCTTCCTCTTGAACTCTTGAAGATGAGCTCTATTTCAGTACTTTCTTTTTATTCTTTTGTACTTCAAGATCACGCTAGATTCTAGTGACAGAACATTTTTCACTGCATCTCCCTGGATATATATGACAATAAATCATTCATTCTCAAGTGCAACTAGGGATGGACAAGAAATGCTTGTCTAGCCAGATACACCCATTCTGCTGACAAAATAGCAAACAGGAGGCGATAACATGTATCCCTCATAATTCTTTACTTGCTTTGATTAGAATTACTAGCCTTATTTAGCAGTTGCATTAAATGAAGTTCAGATTTTAATTTGGGTTCCACACCACAGGATCACAGGTGCTGTATAGCCAAATGTTATCAGACCTCCTGAGTTTCTCCAGCATTCTCTGCTTTTTGTAAATGTCATGAAGCTGTATGCTACAAATGAACAACCAAGAACTAGTAAGAGTAAATAAAAGGTAAATAGGCTGCTGATGGAATTGCAAAAGATCTAGAAACTGCAAACAGAAATCTGTTTACCATTTCAGCACAAAGTATAGTTTGTAATGGGGTCAGCTGTCTCAGTTGACTGGATAGCCAGTTTGAGATGCAGTGTAATATCAACAGTGTGGATTCAATTCCCACACCAGCTAAGGATACAATGCAGGACTCTCCTTCTCAACTTCTCGCCTTGCCTGAGGTGTAGTGACCCTCAGGTTAAACCACTACCAGTCATATCACTCTAATGAAACACCAGCCCTGTGGTATGGTACAACTATGGTGACGTTAGCTTTTATAGTTTGCAATATCAGATGTTTGCTAAGCCATATATCCCTATAGTGCAGATAGAGGCCATTCGGCCTGTCAAGTCTGCATCAACCTTCTGAAGAACGTTCTATCCCTATCCACCCAACCCCAGACTTTCTATGGTTAATCCACCTAGCCTGCACATCCCTGGACACTAAGGAGTAATTTAGCATGACCAATCGTCCTAACCTGCATACCTTTAGACTGTGGGAGGAAACTCACCCAGACACGGGGAGAACGTACAATCTCCACAGTTGCCAGGGGTTAGAGTTGAACCTGGGTCCCTGGCACTATGCTAACCACTGGGCTACTCCAATATATTTCCATGACTTTGTTTATCCCACAATCTTAGTCATCAGCCAAGAGATTTCCTAATAGATTTTATTCTCACAAAGGCAAAATATTTTGGATGCTGGAAATCTGAAATAAAAACAAAAAATTCAGTAAAGATTCAGATTCAGTAAGTCAGGCAAGATTCGTGACGAGACAGAGTTAACACTGAAAAGGCCACAGAACTGAAACACTGACTCTGTTTCTCTCTCTCAAACTGGTGCTGGCCCGCTATCGGTTTGCTATTGTTTTCTTGCAATGACTGCACCACCTAATACAATTATTCAGCATCTTATGACATCCTCAAAAAGTTCCAAAGCACTTTTCAATCAATAACTTTGAGTGTATCATTACACCAATCAATCCCATGCTCAGCAAGTTTTCCCAAGCATAAGTGCAGCCAGGATACCAGTCGAACAATATTCTTTATACATTGTCACATAACTATTACTTGAACTGAGGTAGATCCTCAGTTTAATACACTAACAAATGAAATTTGGTAGCCTGATAATGCAGTACTATCTCACGATTGAACTAAAATGTCTGATAAGAAAGCATGAAAAAAACTGCCTTCTCGTGATGCAGGAAAACTTGAGCAATGACTTACAACCATATTGTGACGAGAAACATAAATGAATTGTACCAAGAAATTGCAATGCAGCAACTCTTGGTGGCAAAAAAAAGGAGAAATACCAGCTGAACATCTATTTGACCGGGAAATAGTAATCATCCTTGCTGGTAGAAAATGTAGAATTTTAGAACTGACTGCACAGGCACCAAATTCTATTAAAACGCAATCATGTTATGAGTCTTGGTTACACATAGCAAAAATCTGCATATCATCTGCAGTTTTATGTAATTTATTAGGGTCAGTGAACTACTATCTTGCAACTTAACATTCAAATTAAAACCTGGCTTATATAGTTGCCAGATTCTGCCACTCTTCTAAAAATGATCTACTGTTGTTTGCATGTCTATTTATTTGTGATACTTTTCAAAAGCAAAACAAAAGACACAATGCAATGTACAAATATTAAAACCACATACAACTGGTATTCAATATGACTGGGAAATGTAAAGAACACCATCTAGTGGCTGAAATTAATCAGAGTCCAAATAAGTCTATCGAAAATATCCACAGGAGAATAAACAAAACATTTGGCTAATAGACTAGTAAAAAAATTCAATTATTAAATTAAACCAAAACACTACAGATGCTGGAACTCTGAAATAAAAACAATGGAAATACTAAACAAGTCTGGAGCATCTATGCAGAGAGAAACAGAGTTGATGTTGAATTTAATCACATCTTTGGGAGAGAATCACTTAATGATATTCTGTCTTCATTACATAAATATGAAACCTGTGGCATGACATTAATCATGGAAGGTTCCACAACAAAATTTTAATGGCTGTATTTGTGAGGGACTCCTAGGGTTAATGAATCCCTATCCATGATGAACGACACACAATTCAGGATGGTAGGTGAAAATGGACTTAAAATTTTGAGTCTGCATTGCTGATAGAGGAAACCCTGTTCACTGCCAGCATATATTAAAAATTTGGACACACACTGCCCATGATTTTCTGTCCATCAGTGCAGCAGAGTCTAAAAAACTACCCAGCCAACAGTACAAAGTACTTACAATTGTCAGGAAAAGTCAATAAAAACAAGGGAGAAAGCTTTTGATCAGAAAAAAACAAGAGTCAGTAAAACAAATGGGTCATTCACCCGTACTGGTTTATAGTGATAATTGTAAAAAAATATGCAATCAATTGGGAACTAAGTTGAAGATGATCTTATAAAAGGACAGCCAATTATTTCGGAGGTTGAGTTGGTGATGGGGAGAGTCCTACGCAATTCACCTCCTTTTAAACAAAGCAACATCCTAAATAGGCACTACACAGACCTAGATTTGCAGTGTACCTAGGTTTTCAGATATATCGAATGGAATGTCATACAAGCCAGCGGTAATGGGTATTATTGATAAAACTCGGACAAAGACAAGGCTTTTGCTGAAATTCAAGGAAGTACTATCAGGTGGTGATGGTAAATATGTGATCCTGCTCTTGCTAATCTACAAAAGAAGCCAAATTCAAAAGTACATTACAAAATATTCCACCACAAAGATCTTAAAGATGGGAACAGTCAGAAACTACAGAAGGACCAAGACAAAATGTGCAAGTAGGTAAAATCCACTAAGGGTTACAAGCAGAAGAACGAAATGGTCATTTTTAATAAATGAGATCAAACTGATGTGGATAAAACATTTGAGAATGACAGACAACTCAACACTTGCCAAATTATCTCAGTGCAAAGTAGCAATCATAAAATAATGTAAGTGTTTAATAATCAAAATTCATTATATAAAAGCTGTGTAATGCTAGGGTGGGTAAGCACTGCATTCAGCTTTGAGCACCAATGCTCAAGAAAAACATCCGAGCCAAGAAGTACAGGATAGGATGGTCATAGACTAATCCCTAATGATAGGGCATTAAAGAAAGATTAGAGAAACTGACATCAATCTGATAAAAAAGTTAACAAGAGAGGAACAGAGGTAGAGCAGATGACGTCTCACTCCTATTACTTCAGTATTAAACCCAAACAGATGCTCGAGTGCAGTACTGAGTGAGTGCGCAGTGCTGAGGTGCCAGCTTTCAGATGAGACTTTAAACCAAAGCCTTAGCTATCCGCTCAGGTGGGTACAAAAGATCCCTTGGTACCATCTTTGAAGGGGCGAGTTCTCCTGGGTATCTTCAAAGAAGATCTCCCAAACAAGATTGACAACACAGATTTCCTGGTCACACTACTGTTCATAAATTTATGAAGAAGGGTCTCAACCCGAAACGTCAGCTTTCCTGCTCCTCGGATGCTGCTTGGCCTGCTGTGTTCTTCCAGCTCTACACCTTGTTCATAAATTGAGGCCTGGTTTTCTATACTACCACACGGACTATACTTCCCTTGAGTACTTTATTGGCTGTTAAGCAGCTTGGGAAACTTGTATCACAAAAGGTTATATTTAACACGTCATCCTTTCACAAGTGAAACAGTACCACAAATAATGGGACACTATTTGACATTAATCCATCATTGTCAGATAACAGGACAAAAAGGTAAAAGTTGGTAAAGGATTGATGTTTGCTAGTACTTTTCAGGCAAGGAGTGATTCATATTAGGAAGGTTTCTGAATGGTTCAAGGGAAATAAAACATTAAATCATTCAAGAACCGAACAGATAATTGATCTTTGGAGGAGAGAAAAATAAGTTTAAATTTTGTGCTTCTATGACAGTAAGCTAAATTCCACCTCATCTAATGTGAAACCCAATTGAAAATGGTGCGCACATCGTAGATTGGTATTCTGACAGAAACATTTTCAAAAGTCACATGAATATTTATCTATTCACTATGTATACATAGAGTCTTCAACCACAATTTAATAAGGTCTTACCTGTTTCATTTTGTCAGTAACAACTGGTGGGAGTTTGGCTCGAAGTTGTTCCTCTTCTTTGCATGTTGCTGGAAACCCACTTAGAAAAGCAAGATTTTGCATTAGGACCGACCCAGGAGATTCTTTATCTGTGGTCTAGACAAACAAGTTACTTCCAATTAGTTTTTTGCAGTTATTAAAACATAATAGTTATGAAACACTGAGAAATCTGTCAGCCTAGAGACCTCAAACCAGGTGAAAAAGCAAATGACATAATTGTAGAACTTTATAACACCTGAGGTGAAGATCAATGATTTGAATGAGGGCACTGAACGTAACGCACATAATTTTGACAATGACACCAAAGTAAGCTGTTGGGGTGGGGTTGGGAGGGGTGGGGGAATAGTCTGCAAAGGGATATACACAGGTTAGCGCGTGGGCAAAATAAAAAGTACATGGAGTATGACATGGTATTATGATTCTAGTTTGTGTAACTACAGGAGAAGTCAAGTCCAAGAATGAATGCCGGCTTGTTAGATCATTTATTTTTATTTAAGAGGGCAGTCTTTCACTGAAAGATAAACATATCCAGAGATTTGGCTTTAATACAGAACCTTACTCTAAAAAAGGAAGTAGAAATAAGATGAAACAAACCAAATTATCTACATGTATAACTGTGAAAGAATTTGAAACACACAACAAAATAAAATCCCATCTACTCCCTAAAACCATCACTTCACAGTTTATCAAAATTTATTTTTTTTCCTTACAAAATATGTAGGTTTGACTTAACTGCTTCCTCTCAGTTCCAATCCTATGAGCTGTGAAGCCTTACCATTTGAACGCACAGAATTGAGAGCTTGGACCTCCTCCGTCTTTGAATACCCATGTTCGAGAGTTTCATAAATAAACCCTTTCACTAAGGTAACCTAGTTCCTTTAACTGCTGTGAACGATCATCTAAAAACTATACTTTCTTCTGAAGTAGGCCAGTCAGGTCTACTTCAGACTGCTCAAAAGCTTTTGAAATGAATTTTTAAAAACCTGCTCATTCTAGCTGCTGTTATGGTAATGCTTAATGTTTTCTCTCTCTGGTCATAAACACTCACAGCATAAACACACTTCCATTAACACCACAGCAGGTACATAATGTTTTAAAATCATGTTCTGGAAAGAGTGACCTAGTTAATTTTAAAACACCTAACAAAAATGAACCAACTTCCATATGCCATTAGTCTAAAATACAGACTGTAAAAAAATTAATATATTAATCAAAGATCTCTAACTTTAAGGTGAAGGGCAGGAGTTTAAGAGGAGATTTGTGGAAAAATCTTTTCACCCCAAGAGTGATGGAAATCTGAGATACATTATTTGGAAAGGTAGTAGAGCCAGGGAATTCACAACCTGGATGAGCTCTTGAAATGTCGTAATATTCAAGGCCATGGCCAAGTGCTACAAAGTGGGCATACCGTAGATAGCTCAGTGCAGGCTCAATGGGCTGAAGGGAATTTTTTTGTTGTATGACTCAATGATTTCATTTTCATCATAGCGCCCCATTTCCTTTACGTGCGCTCTTGATAAAGCCTCTTCTACAAAGGTGTCTTTTCCAAGCATGTGAGTATTTTTAAATTGTACAGCTGAAGGATTAAGCTTGATTGAAACCACCATAAGTTCTTGCCCCAAAACATTTCCAAAATTCAAAGGATTGTGGTCCTGTACACTCAGTACATAATTCACATCATTGGCACTACCAAAGCCAGTGCAGTTGTCAGCACAGCTTTCAAGTTGTCAAAGGCACTCTGACATTCCTTCTTCTGTTCAAATTTGTTAAAATGTGCCACAAAAGTGCAGCAGTTTGATAAAAAAATTATGATAAATTCCACTCGAGCCAAAATATTACAAAATTGTGCATTTTGTCCTGGTCACAGGAGAATCCAAACCAGTCCTTCCTTCTACTTCTCTAGATGCTACTTAGCTTGTTCCATAACGTGACCCAAGAAGGCAGTTTTGCTTTGGCAAATTCACTCAGCCAGATTTATATTGGCTCTTTGCAGCTGATTAAACAGAGAAGTGGTATAAATATTCTTCACAGGTTTGGGTGAAAAGAACAAAATCAAAGTCATCAATGCAAATTGTAGCTAGATAGTCCTTCAATAATTTTATTGGTCAATTATCAAAATGGTGCTGGTGCATTTTTCAATCCAAATGGCATAATTTTGCATTTATAAAAAGTCCTTAAGTTTCTAAGTTAAAAAGCTGATATTTCTTTGGCTCAGTCAGTCAACGGAAGTTTATATCCTTTTACCAAGTCAACTTTGTGACAAATCATGCATAGTTAATTCTATCAATGCCATCTTCCAATCTGGGAATAAGACAAGAGCCTGTTTTTGTCACTGTGTTGACCTTGGGATAATCAGTACAGAATCTCTGCAACCCATCCAGTTGATAGATGATCTCCAGCCATCAGTTCAATATTATTGCCATCATGAACTTTATCTGTTCCCTTGCTCGAGCCAGTTTCTTTGGATTGAGTAAGGACATTGTTTTATTTTAGGTAATGCATCCCTACATTATCCAAAACAGCCAGGGATGTCCTGCCAGGCCTACTCTCACAACTCATGATTTTGTAATAGTCTTTGTAAGCCACTTTGATTTTTCTGGAAGATAATACTTTATGTGATCCAACTTTTTAAGCACCTCCACATTAATGCAGGAACAACTTTTGAATTTTTAAATTTCTGATTCATTCTACAATTGTTGAGATGTTTTTATGGCAATTCTTATTTCATTCATTACTTCAAACAAACTTTTCTCCTGTCTATCACCCTTATCATAATATCACTTGCACATTAACATGACATTGTCATTAATTCTCTCTTCTCAGCCAATTCACATCATTGAGTTTCTTTTTGATTTGACAAGGTTCAGTGAACCTTCCTTTTAATGGTTCCTCTGAGACAGGTAACAACATTAAAAACCTTGATTCCAGCAACAAACTTTCAAGTGCCTGTTTATCTCTTCTAATTTTCATTGCTTGTTGAACACTTGTCGATGTTCCTTGACCAATTCATATATTTTGGTTAGTTTCTCTGTGAAACACAAAACATAGGCTGGAAGGATAGTCTCTGATCTTTGGTTTATCAACTTAAGTCGGCCCCTTACTTTATGCGCATACCATTTAAATGGAATAAATCCTATGCATCATTAGAAGCTTCCCTATTGGCAAACAATAACAATGGAATTCCCTTATCCCAATCATTATGATATTGTTATTAATAAGCTCTAATCATGGTCTTCAAAGCTTGATAGCATATTTCCAATGCACTTTTAGATTGTGGGCAATGAGCACAAAATGTAAAATTGTTTCATTCCCAAAACTGGTCATAATCTTTCTTTGAATAAGTGTAACATAAAATCTGAACCCTAATCTGACTGTATTTCTTTGGATCCACAAAATAAAATTGGACTAACTTTTCCACTATAATTTTCATAGTATTTTTTCCTAAAGGCACTGCTTCAGAAAATCTTGTTGAAATATTCATAATAGAGCCATACAGAATGGAAACAGACCCTTCAGCCCACCTCATTGACGCCGACCAAGTTTCCTAAACTGAACTAGTCCCATTCACCTGCGTTTGGCCCATAATTCCTCCTTCTTTTTCCAGACAATTTACCCGTCCAAATGTTTTTTAAATGTTGTCATTAAACTTGCCTCTATCACTTCTTCTGGCATTGACAGAAGTTACTGATTCCCATCTCTGGAACTAGTTAGGGGTTCTACACAATCTATCAAGATCCTGTTAAACAATTTCTCAAAGCTAGTGTTGGAATTAAAGACACAGGTATAACTGATGGTTTAGTTTGCCACTGGCTGACATGTATGGTATGTCTGGCAAAATCTGTACCATCCTGGCCAATAAAAAGGTTTCAATACTTTACCTATATTTATCTAATATCCAAGCGACATGCCATTGGAATCTCATAAGCTACTCGTAAAATTCCATTACTGAACTCAGATGGAATGACCAAATGATCAACTACTGCCTATTCCCCATTAAATAGTTTTTGAGGTAGCCTCTATTTCCTCATTAGTAATTTGTCTTTTAAGTAGGAACACTCAAGAAGTATTTGTTATTCAATTTTTCTGTATGGTTTTCGGTATAACTTTTCCAAATTAAAATTCATTTGCTGAATTCCTATTAAAGACAGTGATTTAAACATGTCAGCTTCATTCACTTTACCTTCACCCTTCTAATTTAAATTCTTGAAAATTTACCCAATAACTGAATTTCCAAGTCACCACCTATGTCATAGGCTCCTCTTCGTGTCTAATTCTAAGGGCCTGATATCTCGTCAAAGAAAGAGTCAGTAAACGATCCAGGATAATTTTTGTGCAACATCTGTTTCTTCTGCCTCCAGTGGTAGTTCCAGCTTCTTGGTGAAGCCAATATTTTGAAACAGGCAGGTCATTTAAGAGTCATAATTATACAGCATGGAATCAGACCTTTCGGTCCAACTCATCTGCACCAACCAGATATCATAAACTGATCTATTCCCATTTGCCAGCGTTTGGCCTTCTATTCATGTACTCATCCAGATGGCTTTGAAATGTTATAACTGTAACCACCTCCACAACCTCCTCTGGCAGCTCTTCCCATTCATGCACCACTCTTTGCATGAAAAAAGTTGTCCCTCAGGTCCCTCTCCTCACAATAAAATCAATTCCTCTTATCACAATTTGTTTCATTATTCCAAGTACAACTTCTCCACTTACTAAGTGACCTTTTAATCCAACACTGCATAATGGGTCCAATTGGTCACCTCCAATTATTATTTCTCCTTCATTAAACCCTTTGGAAGGCAAATTATATCACTAGCCAGCATCAGTGACTGACTTCTTCCAGTGTTTCTCAATATCTTTATTGACTTACCTGCTTAATCCAAAGCATAATCTCTCCTTCAGAGATAAAATATACTGAACATCCTGTATTCTGATTCCCTTTGTCAATGCTTAAAGAAGAATTTTCATTATTGTCCAAAGTCATCCCTCCCTTATCAGTACATTTTAAAGAAACATGCTGCATACTAAATGGCACAACATCCTTGCAATAACAAATGGCCTCTGTCTGCTTCTAAGTTCAATGGTCCTACGTTAAGGAGGCCATCCATGGATAAATTTAGTTAGTTAGAAATCTTTTAAGCTTATGTTAATCTTATTTCAAATAATATCTCTTATTCAATTTTATTTATAAAAGGGCACAGTTTTGAAGAAATATAAAGAATAAGATTTCTAATCATGACAACTTGTAAATATATTTGACTACTCACTGCCAAAATAAGAATCTTTTTCAAAGGTTTGCGAAAAAATTTCTCAAAGGCAATAACCTGAAAGCAGTTATAGCCCATTAAATGTTAATGTTAATTGATGTAAACTGTTATTTTAACAAGGCTCACTAATCTGTGGTAATGTCTCACATTACAATCACATACAATGATCTAAGTGTTCATTTGGACCCAGTAACTTTGCTGCAATAATTCAAGGAATTCACTATCGTTAATGAGTAACCAAGGTTACAAACAAATGAAAATGAAGAGAAAGGTCAAATATAAAGTAAGATGACGTAATATCATCTCAAATAACTAACTGTTTGTTCATGTACAAATCGGCTACCTAGAGACCTACTAATTGTTAAAAATATTGGAACTGTACACCACAATGAGCATAATTCTCTAAAAGACAGCTGGACTCAATAACAAAGCTATAATCATAATTTTTTGGGGGATCAACTATTACTCCCAACTTCTGGTCATATCTTTCAATCACTTACTTTTTTTAAAAATGCATTCAGTAGTTTCTTTATACTTTATCATTCAGAGTTGCATATTTGAAAGACCTTCATTGGAAATCTATCTAAAGCTTACTGAAATCCAGTTCTATGCTTCACAATGCTGTATACTTTAAAATGAGCTCAAGCAAGAGAATGAGATGCCAACTTTTTATTTCAATTATAAACAAATCAGGTAACATCTACTTCCCTCTAAGGATCAATGCTCTTAGACATTAATCATGAAGAATCTTACCATTTCAAAGACCTCAAGATTGATGAATACAATTAAGATCCTCATGATAAGAACAATATAGAAGTGTTCTTGGATTTTTTTTGAGCTTCCATACACAAACTCAAAATATGTTGGACACCACAGAATAATGATACCAGTTACTAAATACAGCAAAGCATACTCAATGATGCAAAGAGAACACCAACAGAATACACTAGAAAATGTTATCAACTGCAACAGCTTAAGAAAAAAATGTTTCCAAAATGAACATACTGAGAGAAAATAAAATACAAACAGACTCTATACTTTCACCGTACTTAGGGATATGTGACTACAATAAATCAAAGCAACAAGGGGCAGTATGGTGGGACAAGGGGCGGCACTGCACCTCATGGGGTGGCATAGTAGCTCAGTGATTAGCATTGCTGCCCACAGCACCAGGGACCCAGGTTCGAGACAACCCTCGGGTGACTGCCTGCACGGAGTTTGCACGTTCTCCTCGTGCCTGAGAGTGTTTCCTCCAGGTGCTCTGGTTTCTTCCCACACTTCAAAGATTTGCAGGTTAGGTGAATGAGCCTTGCTAAATTACCCATAGTGTGCAATGGGAAATATAGGGTTTCAGGGTAGTGGGGTGGTCTTCGGAGGGTTGGTGTGGATTCCACGGGCCGAGTAGCCTGCTTCCAAACTGTAGGAATTCTATAATTCTAAGTGTGTTGTGGCAGCTTTTATAAAAGCATTCATGAAGTATTGCGTGTCCAATGCAGGTGACAATATAACAAGGCCAGATGTGCCCACACACAGCTACCCTGAGAAATTGACAGTGAGCCTTCTTAATTAGCTGCTGTACATGCACCACAGGCAAGGTAGCTTCTTGGCTGCTATGGATATTAAGTAAAGAACTTCCTAATCAAGATGCCATTTTTCCATAAAACCCACTGCCACCTTGCACTGACTGGCATGCATTGACCTGAGAATATTTGGGTGACAAAAGGCAACTACCAACAAGAGGAAGAATTAATTGTTTTGACTCAATTGATGTTCCAGCTATACCAGCTTTCAACAGGTTGTGGTTCAGTGTTTCAAGCTGTAATTAGAGATCAAGGATCGAGTGGCATTCATTGTTCACAAATTACAAATGTCCATTCAGAGATCCCCTGCATATTTCACTCTGCAAGCTTCTCAATAACTAACCAATTTTGCAGATGCATTTTTTGGGAATACCTTTATGCAGATTTCATTGTATGTTACTCACTTGGATGGAGGAGTGGTATTATCACCAGACTGTTTAATCCAGAGACCCAGGTAATGTTCTGGGGATCTATGTTCAAAGCCCACCATGGCAGATGGTGGAATTTGAAATCAATAAATATCTGAAATTGTAAGTCCCATGATGAACATAAATCCATTGTCAATTGTCAGGAAAAAACCCTTCTGGTTCAATAATTCCCTTTAGGAAAGGAAAATCTGATTCCACATGACTCCAAACCTACAGCAATGTGGCTGACATTTACCTGCCCTCTGGGCAATTAAGGATAGGTAATTAATGGTGGCCTAACCAGTGATGCTCTCATCCAATGAATGAATAGAATGAAAAATGATAATAGTGCTACAGGTGAAATTATGAGGACAGGTTGCACAAACATGGATTGTTTGTTCTTGAACTTAGAAAGTTAAGGGGCTAAACAATTAAAGTCTCCAAAAAGATAAAGTAATTTGATAATGTAAATGCAAAGGAACTGATTCACTCACCACTGGAAGTAATCAGATACAATATTAATATCAGAGCTAGGCCATGTACCAGCGAAATCAGGAAATATTTTTCACACAAAGGGTTGTATAAAACTGGCATTTCCTTGCCAAAAAGACTGTGGACATTAGGTTAATTAAAAGGTGCAAAATGGACACTGACAGGTTTTTATTTAGGCAACGATACTAAGGGTTCAACAATTCCTATAAATGTTTAGTCAACTGATAACTTAATTTTTACTTCAGTATTAACTCATTTCTGGCATTTAAGTATATGAATATGTGCTTGTTAGTCAACGATAACAAACTTAAAATAAATACAAAAACCTACCAGATAGCCTCTCCATCCCAGAAGTTTATCATTTTGTTTTTGTATTGCTGAAAGCGCATCATCCACTGAAACAAAATATTTCAATATTACATTAGATTTACTGATACATTGTAAATCTGTGACCCTTTTATCTATGTTAATTCTGAACAAAATGCATATGTTTGCATATATACTGTAGAGCTATTTTAAAGTACAGTACAGTTGGCTGCAGCGCTTGCAACTTTATCAGGAGGTTCATCAAGTTCACAGACCAAAAAAACTACTGATTTGCAGGAACTGAATACAGTTCTCAAACTGCACTAGAAATTTGATCACTGCCGTTTCATAGTCAATCATACGATGCAAGATCCCACAAAGGTAAATTTAATTGCTTGTTCAGCTGGTTTCACGCTGTTGCTTAAGGAAAGAATGCTGGCTGGGACTCCAGGGTAATCTCTCATCTTTGAATATTTCTATGGGCTTTTGTTTTACAATAAGCAATTGAAGCCTCAGTTTACCATCTCCTACAGAAGTCCATATATTCTGCTTCAATCACTAAGCACGTGTCACAGTTTCAAAATCCAGCGTAAAGCAATTCCTCCTGTATGATCCTAAATTTCTTCTTAACTACACATATATAATCCCGATGTATTTGACTTCAAATTCTTCACCAATGAATGTCAGAATTTCAGTTTTTCATCAATTTAAAACAGAACTTTCTACTTAGTTTTATATTCAGCTATAAGTCATTTACACTTACCTTCTTTTAGATTATCAAACATGATTACAGTAATATTGGATAATGGATTTTTCAGCTTTGGTATTTGCAATACATGTTTTACAGCCTGAAGGAAAGGGTACAGCGAAGGCAGTTCCTTGACTGTAATATTTGCTGGTAAACTTGGATCCAAAACAATCATTGGCCCCTTAACACATTGCGATAACAAGCATTCTGGCTGCTTCTCACTGAAATCAACAAAACTTTTGTTAATATGGTACTGTATTTTTCCATGTTAACAATCAGTAAGACAGACATACTATACCACACTCATTGTTTAGTCTCTTCAGTTTTAGCAAAAACATTTATATTTGTTAAATTAGTTTTGAAGGAGGCAAGTTTTATTCATCCCTTTTTCCAAGAAACATTCCTACTTCAGTTAGGTCATTAAGACAATGCAGTTCAAATGTAATTCCATCTCCACCACAGCACCCTGATTTATAACAAAAGAACAGCACTTCAACACCCTGCCCAGATAAGCCAAATTATCCAAACATAGGAAGACATTTACTCCCCTAAACAACGCTTCTCATAAGGCTACATGACTCAGCAGACAGTTGGAACATATCACAGCCACCACTCTGTTGTGGGGCACCTCCATGTGGCTAACAAGCCTGTTCACTCATTGTAAGCACCAACAAACCCAACAGTACTCACTGAAGAATGAAACACTCACCACTCTCAATCTCACTCTGCCTCCAAGCAAAGTTGATCCAAATTAAATTACAAAACATACTCAGTATGCCAAAGCCAGAAGTCCCCCTCCTTCAACCCCCAGAGGTTTAACATCTATCTCTAATGTTCCACAAATACCATATCTCCCATGTCAAGAGTATAAACAATTAATTATTCAATTAATTCTTCACTTCCATCTAAAACAGAAAATACAACTTCACCTAGCTTTCAGCTAAGGTAGAAGTAAAACATCCATCTCCAAAACCAATCTTCTTTGAGGATCTGTCAGTGCATAAGATGGAAAGCAAAAGTCACATTCCTAACGCAATATGCTTTAGCAGCTCATCACTGAAGACAACCTACTCAATGGCATATTAAAATATTCATACAATGACAGTTTAAAAATATTTTAAATGAAAAATGACTCATGAACATCCTTTATGAAAATAGCAAGAAATGCACTATTTAGAAGTGTAATATTTTTCAAAATATGCTCAACATAAGTACTACTGCAAATAAAGATACACAGGAATAAAAACTATAAAAAATATTTCCTGCAACCCAAAAGACTCCCACTTTATAACCTGGGAGATTATGAGGGAAATGTTTGGACATGTCTATTACAACCATACTCTGAGCAAGATTCCCCAATTCATATGGTTCCAGGCAGGATATCCCAAACTGTTAAACTCCTGGGTGAGAAGGGATGAACTGGCTCCCCTTCTTTATTCTCCCATTCCGGGGTTTGGGTTGCAATAAGGTTATTTAAAAAAGGGTCTGTTCCCTTGTGGATACCTTTCTTTTAGATCTAAATGAATTTATGTTTTAAAAGAAGCCAAATTCACCACGTTTTCTTGAATTAACGTAAAGAAAGAGTTTATTAATTAGTGCACTCAAGAAATACTAATACAACATGCATATACAGAATAGAAATAAAGGGGCGAGACCAAAAAAAATAGAAGTTTACAGAAGTCTCTGAATTGTTTGTGATGAGCAGATAGATGAACATTGTGGCCAAAGTAGTGGAGGTTACTGGTACCGCTGAATCCGGCATGAGAACAGTCAGTTTCATGATCCTTACTTTTGCAGATTGTAATCCTGTAATTTAGATGCCTTTCCAACGTGCTTGAATTCCAGGATTCATGATGAGAATGTCCTTTGTTGTCCTGTTCACTTTTCAACTAGATTGCGGCACTCAAACTTACAGACATTCTTTACCTGCAGGACAGCAGTAACTAGGGGATAGTTCCTTGACTATGACTGTCATACCACACTCAAACCTAGGCTGAAACAACCAAGAGCCTTTAATCCTTCTAATCCACATCAGAAGGGTTGAAACTGGCTTTTTAACCCGTCCTTGCATTTGCCAGATGGCTAAAACAAACACGTGTCTGGAGGTGGTTTTCTGCCGAGACAGGTGAGATACACCTTGTTATCTCTTCTAGTTGAATTTCTCTGTTTGAAGTTTCCCTAACAATTTCATACAGGGCACTGTCAATTTCTGACTTTAAATTTGCAGTTTTTTTGAAGCCGTTCTTTTAAAAGCAACATGTTTTGGATGTTTTAAAAGTAAATAATGTTTATAACTACTTCAGGATTCTGAAACATCATTATTTCAAATGTGCCACAGAATAAAACTCACGATCGTAATCTTCAAAAGCCTGCCATACATATTCATGTAAAAATCCGGTGTCTAAGCCTAATTAAATTTTGAGTCAAAAAACGAAGTAGCAACACATAAATATACAGTAACACTGCCACCAGTTTGGTGGTAGCAGCTGATGGTACACAGCAATAATATTTGCGGGAATAAAATCCATCCTCTCACTACATAACTGTTTAAATCTAATGAATTCAGAATTGCCAAATCAAAGACTGATTACTCACTGATGCATTTCATCATTAAAGTTTTATAAATAAAAACACAGCAGTAACTGCCATAGAGACAGATATTAACTTATGTACAGAAAATTAAACCAATTTGTCAAATTTTTTAAAAAAGCCATATAAAATTCATGTGTCAAATTTTGATTATAAGCCATTGAAATGCACCAAAACTACCGAATTCTGTTGAGATGTGCAATGAAATCTTAAGTCTGCTGTCACAGTCCAAAAGTTGTTACTCTTCAAGTAAGTAGTACACCATCCATCACACACACCATCCATGGCTGACTTTGAAAGTGCAAATACTTTTGCTGGGATGGCAGAGTGGCTAGCATTGCTGCCTCACAGCACCAGGGACCCAGGTTCAATTCCGGCATTGGGTGACCTTGTGGAATGTGCACATTCTCCCAGCGTCTGTGGGGGTTTCCTTCTGGTGCTCCAGTTTCCTCCCACAGTCCAAAGATGTGCAGGTTAGTTGGACAGGCCATTCTAAATTGCCCTTAGTACCCAGGGATTGTGCAGGCTAGGTGGATTAGCCATTGCAAATGAAGGGTAACAAGGATAGGGTTGGTGGCTAGGTTTGGGTGGGATGTGGAAGCTCTTCAGAGGGTTGATGCAGACCTGATTGGCCGAATGACCTCTTTCCAAATCACAGGGATTCTATGATTTGATTTTTTTTGCTCATTCCCGGATGAAGGTTCACACAGCTACATCAGAAAGAAAATGAAGCTTGATGACTATCACTGATGTATTTTGCAATTTCATCTTCCAAATTTGGCCATATACTACGCTTTCTTCTGTTGGTACATTTATTTTCAGACAATGTACAGCACTCCCTCTAAAATCTAATACCTTTCTAGGACATCTTGAATTCTCTAGCTTCTGCACAATAATTTGTCTGCTCTGCAATTTGAAGGCATTAGGTTTGAGCTAAGCTGAGGTATCTGTTCCTTCTTGATGGCATGTTGTCATATTAGAGGGCAGAATTGGCGGCAGTGTAGCACACACCAGTGAGGTGGTAGCCTTGACAACTTGTGTTGAGCTGTGCAAACACAAGAAGCTGAATAGCTATCTTCAATAATATGCTAGTCGATGATTCCGTGAGTGAGTAGGTTTTCACCAGGCAAGTTAGATTTTGGGAGTGAGTAAGTGCATGCCAGGTAGAAAGAGTTTGGATATTTTGGTCAAAAGTCAAGGGTTGATCTTTTTTTAAAAATACCAAATCAACAATTACTCTCTGTCAAAGTCCAGAATCCATCAAAACTAGTAAATGACAATCATTCAACGTGACTGGTGCCCAATTTATCCACAGTATGCTGAAATTACATTGTGCTAAAATACCAACATAAAATGCAACTTGGAAGAAACACTTCAAAAAGGTGTTGTGAAGTTTAAGATCAAGTAATTTACCTTTGCTTAGTGGCTTCTGTGGCATTTCCAAGACTCTCTCTAAAAATAAAGAGGATGGGAATTTGTTAACAGAAAAAAAAATGAAAAATCTATTTCTTCAAAACATTTATGGTAGATGAGACCGGACCAAGTACATACACAGACAAGGCCTTAAGCCTCTGTTTCAAAAATTCATAAATTATACTTAGATCTACAATTTATGCAATACTTAAAAAAAATTCATAGGATGTGGATGCCATAGCTAGGTCAGCATTTACTACCCATCCCTAAATGCCCTCAACGTGGTGGTGGTGGTGAGCTGCCTTCATGAGCCACTGAAATCCATACGCTGAAGGTACAATGCTCTTAGGGAGGAAGTTCCAGGAATTTTACCCAGCAACAATGAAGGAATGGCAATATATTTAAAAGTCAATATGACAAGTGGGCTTTGCAGGGAACCTGCAGGTAGTGCTGTTTACACCCTTCTACGTGTAAAAACAGTGTTCGTTTGAGAAGCATTTTCAGAGGAGGCTTGGTGAGTTGTTGCAGTGCATGTTGTAGATAGTACACACTGTTGCCACTGTGTCAACGGTGGACGCAATCAATATTGAAGGTCTGGGTAGGATGCCAATCAAGTTGCTGCTTTGTACTGATGGTGTCCAGCTTCTCATGTGCTGTTAAAACTGCTCTAACTCAGGTAAGTGTACAGTATTCTCTTATACTCCTGACTTGAGCTTGTAGATGGCAGACAGTCTTTAAAGGAGTCAGGTGGTGAGTTACTCACTGCAGATTTCCCAGCCTCTGGCCTGCTCTCACAGCCACAGCATTTGAATGACTGGCCTAGCCCAGTTTCTGGTCAATGGTGACGTTTTGTGCTTTTAACAGTGGACAAGTCAGCAAAGGAAATCCAAGTAATTCAGAGAGTATGGAACGGCTCAACAATCTAACTTCAGGTACAGCTGATAAAGGGACAACTATGAGTCGCAGAAGTGAACACAGGACTGAGTGTGTCGTACTGAAATGCTAGCAGTATACCAAACAAAGTAAATGAGCTTGAAGTGCAGAGTGAAATTGGCAGGTATATGTTGTGGGTACCACAGAGAACTGGTAGCAAGGGAAGTAGGGCTGGGAACTAAATATTCAAGGATACACATCTTATTGGGAGGCCAGACAAATTGAAACGGGGGCAGGGTTGTCTTGTTAGTAAGAAATGAAATGTAATTGACAGCAAGAAGTGATAGTCAGAAGGCAGAGAATCTGTGTGGTAGTGTTGAGGAGGCACAAAGGAAAAATGACCTTGATAGGAGTTACATACAGGCCGTCTAGATGCAGTCAGGATGAGGGGAAGAAAATAAATCAGGACATAGAAAAAGCTTGTAAGAAAGGCACTATTGCAACAATCATAGAGGACTTCAATACGCAGGTGTACTGGGAAATTAAGGTTGGGAGCAGATCTCAAAAAGAAAGGGATTTGTGGAATGTTTACAAGACGGGTTTTTTGGAGCAGCTTGTGGTATAGACCAGACAATTCTGGATTTGGTGACGTATAATGAGGTAGACAGTCGATTCTGATAACATCTTGTATTTCTTCAACACAAATTGGTTTTAAGGTGATTAAAAAATTGTAGAATGCTATTTGTAGAACGTGAACTTTCCCTACCGGTATTGGCTATAACGCGATTCCATCCCCATCACTTTAAATGTTGTGGTTATTGCACGATTTTCTTATAACATGAGGTCACATGAGAACAGAGCTATCACTTTGTATCAGAAACGACTGGTGATTAGGAAGCTTAAAGGTGAACACAATATGATAGAATTCAGGATAACAAAGTGTGGAGCTGGATGAACACAGCAGGCCAAGCAGCATCAGAGGAGCAGGAAAGCTTGACATTTCGGGCCTAGACCCTTCATCAGAAATGGGGGAGGGGAAGAGGGTTCTGAAATAAATAAGGAGAGGGGGGAGGCGGATAGAGGAGAGGAGGCAGACAAGTCAAAGAGGCGGGGATTGAGCCAGTAAAGGTGAGTGTAGGTGGGGGGGTAGGGAGGAGATAGGTCAGTCCAGGGAGGAGTCCAAGGGGGCGGGATGAGGTTAGTAGATCGGAGATGGGGGTGGGGCTTGAGGTGGGAGGAGGGGATAGGTGAGAGGAAGAACAGGTTGGGCAGGCCAGTTTTAGAAAGGGCGTGGGGGGTGCGGGTGAGGGTGGTGTGGGGATTCTGGTTAAGGACAGTCTTTGGGAGGGGGAAGGTTGGTTTTTGTGGATGGCCTGTTTGGTGGGAGGGAAGAGGCTGTCATGAGGGATGAAAGTTTGTTTGGGGAGATGTCTGGTTTTTGGGTGAGGCTGGTTCCAGGGGGAGGATAGTTGGGCTGTAGGAGGACCCAAAACCCATAAACCTGAACGCCCTGGTCGATCCATTGTCTCCGCCTGCTCCTGCCCCACCGAACTCATCTCCACCTACCTAGACTCCATTTTCACCCCCTTGGTCCAGGAAATCCCTACCTACGTCCATGATACCACCCACGCCCTCCACCTCCTCCAGAACTTCCAATTCCCCGGTCCCCAACACCTCACTTTTACTATGGACATCCAGTCCCTAGACACCTGTATTCCCCATGCAGATGGCCTAAAGGCCCTCCACTTCTTCCTGACCCGCAGAACTGACCAATCCCCTCCACTGACACCCTCATCCGCTTAGCCGAACTCGTCCTCACCCTCAACAACTTTTCTTTCAATTCCTCCCACTTCCTACAGACAAAGGGGGTGGCCATGGGTACCCGCATGGGCCCAAGCTATGCCTGCCTCTTTGTAGGTTACGTGGAACAATCCCTCTTCTGTACCTACACTGGCCCTAAACCCCACCACTTCCTCTGTTACATTGATGACTGTATCGGCGCCGCCTCGTGCTCCCACGAGGAGCTCGAACAGTTCATCCACTTCAACAACACCTTCCACCCCAACCTGAAGTTCACCTGGACCATCTCTAACACTTCTCTCTCCTTCCTGGACCTCTCTGTCTCCATCTCGGGCAACCACCCAGAAACCGATGTCCATTTCAAGCCCACTGACTCCTGCAGCTACCTGGAATACACCTCCTCCCACCCACCTTCCTGCAATAATGCCATCCCCTATTCCCAATTCCTTCGCCTCCGCCACATCTGCTCCCAGGATGAGGCATTCCACTCCCGTACATCTCAGATGTCCTCATTCTTCAAGGACCGCAACCTCCCCCCCGCAGTGGTCGAGAACGCCCTCGACCGTGTCTCCCGCATTTCCCGCAACTCATCCCTCACACCCCGTCCCCGCAATAATAACCAAAAAAAAATCCCCCTCGTCCTCACGTACCACCCCACCAATCTCCGGATCCAACGATTCATACTCCGACACTTCCGCCATCTGCAATCCAACCCCACCACCAAAGACATTTTTCCCTCCTCACCCTTGTCTGCTTTCCGGAGGGAATACACCCTCCGTGACTCCCTTATCTGCTCCACACTTCCCTCCAGCCCCACCACACCCGGCACTTTTCCCTGCAACCGTAGGAAGTGCCACCTGCCCCCACACCTCCTCCCTCAACCCAATCCTAGGCCTCAAGAAGACTTTCCACATCAAGCAGATGTTCACCTGCACACCTGCCAATGTGGTATACTGCATCCGCTGTACCCGTTGTGGCCTCCTCTACATCGGAGAAACCAAGCGGAGGCTTGGGGACCGCTTTGCAGAACACCTGCGTTCAGTTCGCAACAAACAACTGCACCTCCCAGTCACGAACCATTTCAACTCCCCCTCCCATTCCTCAGATGACATGTCCATCCTGGGCCTCCTGCAATGCCACAATGATGCCACCCGAAAGCTGCAGGAACAGCAAATCATATTTGCCCATTCTCCCCGTGTCTGCGTGGGTTTCCTCCAGGTGCTCCGGTTTCCTCCCACAGTCCAAAGATGTGCAGGCTAGGTGGATTGGCCATGCTAAATTGCCCATAGTGTTCAGGGGTGTGCGAGTTATAGGGGGATGGGTCTGGGTGGGATGCTGCAAGGGTCGGTGCGGACTTGTTGGGCCAAAGGGCCTGTTTCCACACTGTAAGGATTCTAATTCTAAAATATTCAGCCTGGGAACTCTGCAGCCCAATGGTATCAATGTGGATTTCACAAGCTTCAAAATCTCCCCTCCCCCAACTGCATCCCAAAACCAGCCCAGCTCGCCCCCGCCTCCCTAACCTGTTCTTCCTCTCACCTATCCCCTCCTCCCACCTCAAGCCCCACCCCCATCTCCTAACCTCATCCTGCCCCCTTGACCTGTCCGTCCTCCCTGGACTGACCTATCTCCTCCCTACCCCCCACCTACACTCACCTTTACTGGCTCCATTCCCGCCTCTTTGACTTGTCTGTCTCCTCTCCACCTATCTTCTCCTCCATTCATCTTCTATCCACCTCCCCCTCTCTCCCTATTTATTTCAGAACCATCTTCCCCTCCCCCATTTCTGATGAAGGGTCTAGGCCCGAAACGTCAAGCTTTCCTGCTCCTCTGATGCTGCTTGGCCTGCTTTGTTCATCCAGCCCAAAACCTTGTTATCTCGGATCTCCAGCATCTGCAGTACCTATTATCTCTGATAGAATTCACCTTGCAGTCTGACAGAGAGAAGCTGGAATCCGATGTAACAGGTATTACAATTGAGAAAAGGTAACTACAAAGACAGGAGGGAGAAGCTAGCAGAGTTGATTGGAAGGGGACCCTAGCAGATGAAACACTGGAGCAGCAATGACAATGCAAGTTAGGAGCAGCATAAAAGCAGAAAATTGGTGGAAATGCAGAGCATTTGGAAACCTTTAAAAATCAGCAAAGGATAATTAAAAAGCAATAAGGAGGGAGACGATGAATATGAGGGTAAGCTAGCTGGTAATACAAGAGAAGATTGCAAGAGTTTTTTTTAAGTATCCAAAAAGGTAACAAAGGAAACAGTAGACATTGGACTGCTGGAAAATGAAGCTGGGGAAGTAGGAATGGGCTACAAAGAAATGGTGGAGGAATTGAAAGGGTACTTTGCATCAGTCTTCATGGCAGAAAACAATACCAGCATATGAGAATTTCAAGTGATTCAGGGTGGGGGGAGAGATGAATGTAGTGACTATCACTACAGAGAAGGTGCCGGGGAAGCTAAAAAGTCTGAAAGTGGATAAATCATCCGGACCAGATGGACTACATCCCAGAGTTCGGAAGGAGGTAGCTGAGGAGATTGTGGAGGCATTGATGATCATTAAGAAATCACTAGAGTCAGGAAGGCCCCTGGAGGACTGGAAAACAGCTAATGTAACATACCAGTTTTCTAAGGGAGAGAGGCAGAAGGCAGGAACTTGTAGGCTGATTAGTCTGACCTCTGTCATTAATAGAAGATTTTAAACACAATATTAAGGATGAGATTGCAGAGTACTTGGAAGCATATAGTAAATTAGGGATTTAAGTCAGCACGGCCTCTTCAAGGGGAAGTCATGTATGACAATTTGAATTCTTTGGGGAGACAATGAGCAAGTTAGACAAAGAAGAGCCAGTGGGCATGATCTATTTAGATTCCCATTCGGCCTTCAACACAGGAGACTGTTGCTAGGTTTGCAAATGACACAAAGATCCATGGAGGGACAGATAGTGTTGAGGAAGTAGGGTGGCCGCAGAAGGACTTGATGAGGCTAGAAGAGTGGGTAAAGAAGTGGAAGATGGAATACAATGTGGGAAAGTGTGAGGACATGCGCCGGGTAAGATAGGCAATGGCCTACTAGACTATTATTATACTACTAGATTATTGCGAGACTATTAATCCAGAAACCCAGCTAATGTTCCGGGGACCCGGGTTCGAATCGCACCACAGCGGATGATAGAATTTGAATTCAGTAATGAAAAGAACTCCGGAATTAAGACTGTATTGATCACCATGAAATCATTGCCGCTTGTCAGAAAAACCCATCTGGTTCACTAATGTCCTTCAGGGAAGGAAATCTGCCACCTTCACCTGGTCTGGCCTACACATGGCTCCAGACCCACTGCAATATGGTTGACACTCAACTGCCCTCTGAAATGCCTAGCAAGCCACTCGGTTGTACCAATCGCTGAGAAGACTCAAAAGAAATGAAACGAAATTGAACGGGTCACCTGGCATCAACCTAGGCACCAGAAAAGATAACGGCAGAAACAGCCCTGTCGACTCTACAAAGTCCTCCTCACTAACATCTGGGGGTTAGTGCCAAAATTGGGAGAACTGTCTCACAGACTAATTAAGCAACAGTCTGACATTGTCTGTAATTGTATCATTCTTTGAGTATGACTATGTCCCAGGTACCACCATCACCAATTCTGGATATGTCCTGTCCCACTGGCAAGACAGACCTAGCAGAGATGGTAGCACAATGACATACATACAGTCAGGAGGGTGCTGCTCTTGGAGTCCTCAACATAGAGTCCAGACCCCATGAAGTTTCATGGCTTCAGGTTAAACATGAGCAAGGAAACCTCCTGCTGACTACCACATACCATCCTCCCTCAGCTGATGAATCAGTACTCCTCCATGTTGAACAACACATGGAGGAAGCAACAAGGATGGCAAGGACACAAAATGTACTCCGGGTGGGGGATTGCAACATACACCATGAAAAGTGGCTCGGCAGCAGTATTACAGATCAAGTGGCCAGGTCCGAAAGGACATAGCTGCGAGACTGGGTCTGTGGCCGTCGTGAGGGAACCAACAAGAGGGAAAAACATACTTGACCTCATCCTTACTAATCTGCCAGCTGCAGTTGCATCTGTCCATGACAGTATTGATAAAAGTGCTCATCGCACAGTCCTTGTGGAGATGAAGTCCCACCTTCACATTGTGAATAACTTCCATCATGTTATGTGGCACTATGACCGTTCTAAATGGGACAGACTTTGCACAGATCTAGCAACTCGAGACTGGGCATCCATGAGGCGCTGTGGGTCATCAACACCTGCAGAATTGTACTCCAGCACAATCTGTAATCTCATGGTCCGGCATATCCCCCACTCAACCATTACCATCAAGCCAGGGGATCAATCCTGATTCAATGGACAGTGCAGGACGGCATGCCAGGAAACTGCACCAGGCATATCTGAAGATGAATTATCAACCTGGTGAAGCCACCAAACTGGACTACTTGCACACCGAACAGCGAAAGCAGCAAGTGATAGATAGAGCTAAGCAATCCCACAACCAATGGATCAGATCTAAGCTCTGCAGTCCTGCCACATCCCGTTGTGAACAATTAAACAACTCACCGGATGAGGAGGCTCCACAAACATCTCCATCCTCAAATGACGGAAGAGCCCAGCACATCAGTGCAAAATATCAGGCTCAAGCATTCGCAACAATCTTCAGCCAAAAGTGCCAAGTGGATGATCTATCTCAGCCTCCTACAGTGATCTCCAGCATTACAGATACCAGTCTTTAGCCAATTCGATTCACTCCACGTAATATCAAGAAACGGTTGGAGACACTGGATACTGCAAAGGCTACGGGCCCTGACAACATTCCGGCAATAGTACTGAAGATTTGTGCTCCAGAATTTGCCACTCCCCTAGCCAAGCTCTTCCAGTACAGTTATAGCACTGGTATCTACCCAGCAATATGGAAAATTGTCCAAATATGTCCTGTACACAAAGCAGGACAAATCCATCCTGGCCAATTACTGCCCCATCATTCTACTCTCGATCGTCAATAAAGTGATGGAAGGTGTCAGTAACAGTGCTATCAAACTGCACCTGCTCAGCAATAACCTGATCAGCAACGCCCAGTTTGGGTTCCGTCAGAGCCACTCAGCTCCTGACCTCATTACAGCCTTGGTTCAAACATGGACAAAAATGCTGAATTCCACAGGTGAGGCCAGAGTGACAGCCCTTGATATCAAAACTGCATTCGACCAAGTGTGGCATCAAGGAGCCCCAGCAAAACTGGAATCAATGGGTATTGGGGGCAAACTCTCCAGTGGTTGAAGTTATACTTGACACATAGGAAGTTGCCCGTAGTTGTTGGAGGTCAATCATCTCAGCTCCAGGACATCTCTGCAGGAGCTCCTCAGGGTCGTGTCCTCGGCCCAACCATCTTCAGCTGCTCCATCAATGACTTTCCCTCCATAAGGTCAGAAGTGGGGATGTTTGCCGATGATTGCGCAATGGTCAGCACCATTCGCAACTCCTCAGATAATGAAGCAGTCCGTGTTCAAATGCAACAAGATCTGGACAATATCCAGCCTTGGGCTGACAAGTGGGAAGTGACATTCGTGCCACACAAATGCCAGGCTATGACCATCACCAATAAGAGACAGTCTAACCATCACCCTTTGACATTCAATGGTGTTACCATCACTGAATTCCCCACTATCAACATCCTGGGGGTTACCATCGAACAGAAACTCAACTGGACTCACCACATTAACACAGTGGCCGCAAGAGCAGGCCAGAAGCTGGGAATACTGCGGCAAGCAACTCCTCCTGACTCCCCAGAGTCTTTCCACTATCTACAGGGCACAAGTCTGGAGTGTGATAGAATACTCCCCCCCCCTTGCCTGGATGAGTGCAGCCCCAACAACACTCAAGAAGCTTAACACCATCCAAGACAAAGCAACACGCTTGATTGGCACCACATCCTAAAGCATCCACTCCCTTCACCACTGAAGCTCAGTAGCAGCAGTGTGTACTATCGATAAGATGCACTGCAGAAATTCATCATCGATCCTCAAACAGCACCTTCCAAACCCACGACCACTTCCATCTAGAAGGACAAGGGCAGCAGACATATAGGAATACCCCCACCTGCAAGTTCCCCTCCAAGCCACTCACCATCCTGACTTAGAAGTACATCACCACTCCTTCACTGTCGCTGGATCAAAATTCTGGAATTCTCTCCCTAAGGGCATTGTGGGTCAACCTACAGCAGGCTAAGTCTGCAGTGGTTCAAGAAGGCAGCTCACCACCACCTTCTCAAGGGCAACTGGGGACAGAAAAGACTAGCTGGCCAGCTAGCAAGGCCCATATCCCACAAATGAATAGAATATGCACTTTAGTAGGAAGAACAGAGGGTCAGACTATTTTCTAAAAAGGGGAAGGCTTTAGAAATCTGAAGCACAAAGAACCTTAGGCACTCTAATTTAGTATTCTCTTAAGGTTAACATGCAGTTTCAATTGACAGTTAGGAAGGCAATATCAGCATTCATTTCAAGGGGGCTGGAATAGAAGAGCAGAGATACATTGCTGAGACTGTAATAGGCTCTAGTCAGAATATTGTGAGCAGTTTTGTTATTTAAGGAAGGCTGTGCTGGTGCTGGAGGGGGTCCAGACACAATTTACAAGATTGACAACCAGGGATGAAGGGCTTGTCATATGAGGAGAGGCTGAAGACTCTGGGTCTGTACTCGATGGAGTTTAGAAGGGTGACAGGCGATTGGATTGAACCTTTACAGAATACTGACAGGCCTGGGCAGATTGGACACGGGCAAGACTTTTCCAATAGTAGGAGAAACTAGGACCTGAGGGTAAAGCCTCAGAGTAAAGAGTTGAGAAATATAGCTGTGATCAAATGATAGAGTAGATTCAATGAGCCGAATGGCCTAGTTCTGCTCCTATATCTTATAGTCCTATGAAAGTCAAGGTTAATGACTGGATTCTCTCTTGCTGGAAATGGTCACTGCCTGGCATTTGTGTGGCATGACTGTACTTGCACTTGTATCAATTTAAGCCTCAGTACGAACAAGGAACAAAAGTTGGCCCTTCAAGCCTGTTCCACCACTCAACAGGATCATGTCTGGTTTCATTTTGTCTTCAACTCCACATCCTTAAATACCTCTAATAATCATTCATCCTCTTTGTAAACAAGAATGTATCACTGCCTTAATATTTCAAAATTCTACATCCACTAAATTTTAGGGAAGGAAATTCCAAATTCTCTCAACCTTCGAAGAAAAAAAATTCCTCTTCAGTGTCTAAATGGGTACCCCTGATTTTTAAACTATGACTCCTACCTCTCAATTCTTCCACAAAGAAAAACAGCCTTTCAATATTCACCAGTCCAACTCCCCTCAGGATCTTGTGTTGATTAAGTCACCTCTGGTTCTTCCAGACTCTAGAGGGTACAGGACTAGCCTTTCTCCATAATGCAAACTGCTCATTGCAGGAACTAGTCCAGGGAACCTTATCTGAGCTGTTTCCAATGTTTTAACATCCTTTTACAAATACAGCAACCAGTACCGTACACAGTACTCCAAATGCTGTCTTACCTGCCAAATGCCTTGTATAACTGAAGCATAACCTCCCTACTCTTACATCCAATTCCTCTCATTAAGCATAACATTCTATTGGTTTTCCTGATCACTTGCTGTACGTGCACACTAACCTTCTGTAATTAGTGCACTAGGACACCCAGATACCTCTGAATCTCACACCTCTGCAACTTCATTTCAATAATGCTTCTTTCATCTTGTTTCTGACAAAACGAAAAATTTCACTCTCCCACATTATACTCCATTTACCAGATCTTTGCCCACTCAGTGAACCCATTTCCCTTTGTAGGCTCCTAATGTCTTCTGCACAATTCATTTTCCTACCCATCATCAGCATGGTATCAGCAAATTTAGTTATCATACCTTTGGTCCCTTCATCCAAATCACTTAGATAAATTGTAAAACGGCTGAGGACCCTGCAATGACCCCTGCAGCACACCACTTGTGACATCCTACCAAACTGAAAAAGACCCAATTACTCCTGTTCTCTGCTTCCTGTTGGCCATCCCAATACTCTACCCATGCCAATGTGTTATCTACTACACCATGAGCTTTAATTTTCTGCAATAACCTTTGATTTGGCACCTTATCAAATGCCTTCGGTAAATCAAAGTACAGAATATCCACCAGTTAACTTTCATCTACAGCATAAGTTACTTCTTCAAAGAACTCTAATAAATCAGTTAAATGATCTTCCCTTGACAACACCATGTTGGCTCTGCCTGATTACCTTGAACTTATCTAACTGTCTTGTTATTACATCTTTAATAATAGCTTCGAACATTTTCCCTAAAACAGACATTAAGCTAACTGGCCAGGTCTTGCTGCATTGGACACAGACTACTTCATTATCTGACGAATTGCAAATAGTTCTGAACTTTGTAAATTATAAGTGAATATTCCTGCATCTTATGTAGGAGGAAAGGTCATTGATGAAGCAACTGAAGATGGTTGTGGATAGCACACTATCCTGAGGAAGTCCTGTAGCTGGCTGAGATGAGCGACTTCCAACTACCACATTTACCATTTACCTAACAAAGTATCATATGGTAATCATTAGAAAATGTGAATAGTGATGAGATATACTAGAACATAATTCACTTCCAGACTGGCAACAAAAGGTGTATAATATAATTTCACTGATGTGTTCACTGTATTTGCACTTTAACATACTTAGGTGCTGAATATACAGTACTAGCTTTTATAAATACATGCTACCCTTTAATTAATTCTCAGATGAGGATGCCTATGAGAACTATTGCTGGCTCGGTCACTTGGGGTATCTTAGAGTCAGCAAAGTCAGTGTGGAGTCACAGAAAAGGTAAGGGCATTAGGTTTCTTTCTCTGAAGGTTTTTAGTGACCCAGTTATCTCACAACAATCCATCTAAATTTGAGGCAATTTTAAACAGTAGGTAATTTATTTGTTTTCATTAAATTGGAAGTCTGAACATATACTACCTGTATTTCTGGTCCAGAAACATAGCACTGACTAGTGTAACTTATTCCTTGTATGGACAGAAACCTGAACAGTAAGAGCATGGAAAAGCAGAATTTGTAAGCTGCTGCCAAAAAGAACATTAAATGACTGAAGGAAAAACACACTTCAGTGTTTGCTGGTCTTTCTTCATCTGTTCCCTTACTTCGTGCAGCTCCTTCAGCAAACCTGGGTCTGTACCATTCACCCATGTATAGACCACATCAATTGGCATTGGCAGACACAACCTAATGCATAAAAAGTATAAAATAATTACTCTTATTCCACACCAGTTACATATACTTGCAGAACTGATACTTTCAGATATGCTGGAGAACAAAACGTTAATGTAAAGTACATTAGACAGATTACTGATATAGGACTACAATTATTTTTACCAGGCATTTGAACAACTGACTGACATATCACTGCTTTTCTGTTGTCTCAAGTGTTTGAAAAGTTTTACAATGTCACAATCATTTAAGCATATTTCAGTTGAGGAAGCTTTACTCTCCCCAAAACATCTGTAAAGTAGCTATGCACACAAACTCAGTTAATTCAACTTTAGTGCATTTGAATACTTTGCTTGAAGCATTCTTTCAATGATTAGCACAACTAAGTTGGAGATAGTAACTGATCCTTATGAAATTCTGAACAAGAAACCCTTTCTTATCAAATGGCTTAACCACTCCCTCAAACTCTATACAGTATGCACCACAGTGAACTTTATTTTCTTTATCTGGCACCCACATGGTCTCCAAGCCTACCACTGTATGCTGTACATACACTAAAGCGATGTTAACCCATCTTTCATTTGAACATGTGCCAGCTGACACTCATTGGTAATAATTTTGCTTCTGAGTCAAAAGGTTGTGGATTCAAGTCATACTCCAAACTCTGAAGTACAGACTTGAGGTAGACACTTTGGTGCAAAACTGAGAGACTTTGTGATTTTGCAGGTGCAATCCTCTACATTTAATTAAGGACAGGTCCTCTTTCAGTGGATGTAAAAGATCTTATGACATTATTTTGAATGGCAAGGGTTCCTGGTCAATATTTATCCATCAATCATTAGATTATCTCATCAGTATCACACTGTAGTTTGTGGGAGTGTGTTAAGTGGCTGTCACCCTTTTCTTACATCACAACAATAATTACTTTTCAAAAGTACTTATTTGGCCATAAAGCACTTTGAGACATTAAAGATCATGAACGCTGCTATATAATTATACATCTTTCTTTTTAAGTTCCAATTTCAACCTAAGGGTATTTTCAACATTTCTTGAAGCATTCCAGATTAAAAACCAGCATAGATAAGAGATAAAAGGTACTGCAGATGCTGGAGAATCCAAGATAACAAGCATGGGGCTGGATGAACACAGCAGGTCAAGCAGCATCATAGGAGCAGGAAAACTTGACGTTTCGGGCCTAAACCCTTCATCAGAAATGGGGGAGGGGAAGAGGGTTCTGAAATAAATAGGGAGAGAGGGGGAGGTGGATAGAGGATGGATAGAGGAGAGGATAG
>JAHRHZ010000021.1:845254-869066 GCA_024137785.1 Ginglymostoma cirratum | reverse complement strand
AGGGAGGAGATAGGTCAGTCCAGGGAGGACGGACAGGTCAAGGGGGCGGGATGATGTTAGTAGATAGGAGATGGGGGTGTGGCTTGAGGTGAGAGGAAAAACAGGTTAGGGAGGTGGAGATGAGCTGGGCTGGTTTTGGGATGCAGTTGGGGGAGGGGAGATTTTGAAGCTTGTGAAATCCACATTGATGCCATTGGGCTGCAGGGTTCCCAGGCTGAATATGATTTGCTGTTCCTGCAGCCTTCGGGTGGCATCACTGTGGCATTGCAGGAGGCCAAGGATGGACATGTCATCTGAGGAATGGGAGGGGGAGTTGAAATCGTTCACGACTGGGAGGTGCAGTTGTTTGTTGCGAACCGAGCGCAGGTGTTCTGCAAAGCGGTCCCCAAGCCTCCGCCTTGGTTTCCCCGATGTAGAGGAAGCCACAACGGGTACAGCGGATGCAGTATACCACATTGGCGCACTGACCTCTACATTGCTGAGGCCAGGCGCCAACTCTCTGACACCTCCTCCTA
Source organism: Ginglymostoma cirratum (assembly GCA_024137785.1). Taxonomy (NCBI): domain Eukaryota; kingdom Metazoa; phylum Chordata; class Chondrichthyes; order Orectolobiformes; family Ginglymostomatidae; genus Ginglymostoma; species Ginglymostoma cirratum. Next base: position 868,551 of record JAHRHZ010000021.1, on the reverse strand, counting down.
CCGCCCCCTGGATCATGACCCCACCCCCGAGCACCAAACCATCATCTCCCAAACCATTCACAACCTCATCACCTCAGGTGACCTCCCACCCACCGCCTCCAACCTCATTGTTCCCCAACCCCGCACCGCCCGCTTCTATCTCCTCCCCAAAATCCACAAACCTGAATGCCCTGGTCGACGCATTGTCTCCGCCTGCTCCTGCCCCACCGAACTCATCTCCACCTACCTAGACTCCATTTTTACCCCCTTGGTCCAGGAACACCCTACCTACGTTCGTGACACCACCCATGCTCTCCACCTCCTCCAGAACTTCCAATTCCCAGGTCCCCAACACCTCATTTTTACTATGGACGTCCAGTCCCTATACACCTGTATTCCCCATGCTGATGGCCGAAAGGCCCTCCGCTTCTTCCTGTCCCGCAGAACGGATCAATCCCCCTCCACCGACACCCTCATCCGCCTAGCTGAACTCGTCCTCACCCTCAACAACTTTTCTTTCAATTCCTCCCACTTCCTACAGACAAAGGGGGTGGCCATGGGTACCCGCATGGGCCCAAGCTATGCCTGCCTCTTTGTAGGTTATGTGGAACAATCCCTCTTCCGTACCTACACTGGCCCTAAACCCCACCTCTTCCTCCGTGACATTGATGACTGCATCGGCGCCGCCTCGTGCTCCCACGAGGAGCTCGAACAGTTCATCCACTTCACCAACACCTTCCACCCCAACCTGAAGTTCACCTGGACCATCTCCAACACTTCTCTCTCCTTCCTGGACCTCTCTGTCTCCATCTTGGGCAACCACCTAGAGACAGATGTCCATTTCAAGCCCACTGACTCCCACAACTACCTGGAATACACCTCCTCCCACACACCCTCCTGCAAAAATGCCATCCCCTATTCCTAATTCCTTCGCCTCCGCCGCATCTGCTCCCAGGATGAGACATTCCAATCCCGCACATCTCAAATGTCCTCATTCTTCAAGGACCGCAACTTCCCCCCCCACAGTGGTCGAGAACGCCCTCGACCGTGTCTCCCGCATTTCCCGGAACACATCCCTCACGCCCCGTCCCCGCAACAATAACCAAAAAAGAATCCCCCTCGTCCTCACATACCACCCCACCAACCTCCGGATCCAACGCATCATCCTCCGACACTTCCGCCATCTGCAATCAGACCCCACTACCAAAGACATTTTTCCCTCCCCACCCTTATCTGCTTTCTGGAGGGACCACTCCCTCCGTGACTCCCTTGTCCGCTCCACACTCCCCTCCAGCCCCACCACACCCGGCACTTTTCCTTGTTACCGCAGGAAATGCTACACCTGCCCCCACACCTCCTCCCTCACCCCAATCCCAGGCCCCAAGAAGACTTTCCACATCAGGCAGAGGTTCACCTGCACATCTGCCAATGTGGTATACTGCACCCGCTGTACCCGTTGTGGCTTCCTCTACATCGGGGAAACCAAGCGGAGGCTTGGGGACCGCTTTGCAGAACACCTGCGCTCAGTTCGCAACAAACAACTGCACCTCCCAGTCGCAATCCATTTCAACTCCCCCTCCCATTCCTCAGATGACATGTCCATCCTTGGCCTCCTGCAATGCCACAGTGATGCCACCCGAAGGCTGCAGGAACAGCAAATCATATTCAGCCTGGGAACCCTGCAACCCAATGGCATCAATGTGGATTTCACAAGCTTCAAAATCTCCCCTCCCCCAACCGCATCCCAAAACCAGCCCAGCTCATCTCCACCTCCCTAACCTGTTTTTCCTCTCACCTCAAGCCACACCCCCATCTCCTATCTACTAACATCATCCCGCCCCCTTGACCTGGCCGTCCTCCCTGGACTGACCTATCTCCTCCCTACCCCCCTACCTACACTCACCTTTACTTGCTCCATCCCCGCCTCTTCGACTTGTCTGCCTCCTCTCCACCTATCCTCTCCTCTATCCATCCTCTATCCACCTCCCCCTCTCTCCCTATTTATTTCAGAACCCTCTTCCCCTCCCCCATTTCTGATGAAGGGTTTAGGCCCGAAACGTCAAGTTTTCCTGCTCCTATGATGCTGCTTGACCTGCTGTGTTCATCCAGCCCCATGCTTGTTATCTTAAAAACCAGCATTTTTGCTTAAACATATCTGAAAGTACATTATTTTTAGTGGCAAAAGAAGAATTGATGTGCCCCTTCAATAGCCACTGAAGAAACCTATCAACAAAATAGACAAAAAGACTGAACAGATTTTAGTGTGTTCAATTCTTGCATTTGCAATCTGCAAGATTCAAAACAAGCCATCAAGTGTCTGAAACTCACTGTAGTTTACCTATTTTGGAATGATTTTCCAGCCACATTGTCACGATAAGAATCAAACATGACATGATACTGGTCTCTGCTCCATTCCAAGACAACCTAGAAAGAATAGTCAAATTGAAAACTAAATTTCGAACGTTTTCTATTCTCCATTGACAGAAACATTTTCCACTACAGTTCAATGCAATCTTAAAAGAAAACAGTTCTCATGGATCACCGTTTATTTTCCCATGCATCTTATGAAGTTAAACAAATATTTTGAGCTATAAAGTGTTTATCCAAAGTTACTCAAACTTACAGCATTTGTTGTAATTGTCAATTAAATGGGATCATATTCCGGACTCAGTAATAGCCAGGGTGTAATTATAAGGCCCAGATAGAATTCTCAACTGTGAAAGAGTCTGAAGAAGCTTGTGAGAAAGCTCCTCCTCTGTGGAAGGTGTAACAGTACAGCTTCCATATCAGGACAATAAGAAAGCAGGAGTTAAACCAGTGGCTAACAATATTATTACAGCTATAGACTATTCCAGCGTCCCAAAAGCCAAATTTCTAATGAAAAACACAGAAAATAGCAAACCAATCCAACCTCATAAAATCACTACACATAATATGTGAGTAGCAAATTAAGATACTCACAAAGAACAATTATCTTAGCATTTTGTACCTGTACATAGGAACAGGAGAAGATCAATTAGCCCCAAGTCTGCTCTGCCATTCAAGTAGATAATGGCAGCTATGTCACACAACTCCACAGATCTGCCTTTGTCTCAAATCATTTACTTTCCTTACATAACAAAAATCAACAAATCTCAGTTTTAAAAATAATAATTGATCCAATGCCTGTGGAAGGATTCCACATTTGTACCTTTCACAGAAAAAGGTATTGTTTAATTTCACTCCTGAAAGGTCTGGCTCGAGGTTCTTGTCCATGTCCTATCATCCTAGATTCCTCAAAAAACATCAACAGTTTCTCCCAATCCATCTTCTGAAATATGATCAAAGCATCCTTAATCTTCTGAATTCCAAGGTACACAATTAAGTATGTTAAATCTCACCTCGTAATTTAACCTTGGAATCTAGGTTTATTCTGGTAACTCTATCCTGCCAGTCTTCCACGAATAATTTAATTGCCCCAAGTTGTGGTGCCCAGTCCTAAAGAGGGGTTATAAACCTGGAATATTAACTCAGTACCCCTCTCCACAACTGCTGCAAGTTATCTTGAGAGTTTTCAGCACTCTGCTGTTTTTATTTCACAACTGACCAAGATTCTTTTGAGATAACAAGGTGTAGAGCTGGATGAACACAGCAGGCCAAGCAGCATCATAGGAGCAGGAAAGCTTGACGTTTCGGGCCTAGACCCTTCATCAGAAATGGGGGAGGGGAAGGGGGTTCTGAAATAAATAGGGAGAGGGGGGAGGCGGATAGAAGATGGATAGAGGAGAAGATAGGTGGAGAGGAGACAGACGAGTCAAAGAGGCGGGGATGGAGCAAGTAAAGGTGAGTGTAGGTGGGGAGGTAAGGAGGGGATAGGTCAGTCCAGGGAGGACAGACAGGTCAAGGGGACGGGATGAGGTTAGTAGGTAGGAAATGGGGGTGCGGCTTGAGGTGGGAGGAGGGGATAGGTGAGAGGAAGAACAGGTTAGGGAGGCAGGGACGAGCTGGGCTGGTTTTGGGATGCGGTTGGGGGAGGGGAGATTTTGAAGCTTGTGAAGTCCACATAGATACCATTGGGCTGCAGGGTTCACAAGGTGAATATGAGTTGCTGTTCCTGCAGCCTTCGGGTGGCATTGTTGTGGCACTGCAGGAGGCCCAGGATGGACATGTCGTCTGAGGAATGGGAGGGGGAGTTGAAATGGTTCGCGACTGGGAGGTGCAGTTGTTTATTGCGAACTGAGCGCAGGTGTTCTGCAAAGTGGTCCCCAAGCCTTCGCTAGGTTTCCCCAATGTGGAGGAGGCCACAACGGGAACAGCAGATGCAGTATACCACATCAAGCAGATGTTCACCTGCATATCTGCTAGATGTGGAAAGTCTTCTTGGGACCTGGGATGGGGGTGAGGGAGGAGGTGTGGGGGCAGGTGGCACTTCCTGCAGTTGCAGGGAAAAGTGCCGGGTGTGGTGGGGCTGGAGGGGAGTGTGGAGCGGACAAGGGAGTCACGGAGAGAGTGGTCCCTCCGGAAAGCAGAAAAGGGTGGGGAGGGAAAAATGTCTTTGGTGGTGGGGTCAGATTGCAGATGGCGGAAGTGTCAGAGGATGATGCATTGGATCCAGAGATTGGCGGGGTGGTATGTGAGGACGAGGGGGATTCTTTTTTAGTTGTTATTGCGGGGACGGGGTGTGAGGGATGAGTTGCGGGAAATGTGGGAGACACGGACGAGGACGTTCTCTACCACGGCGGGGGGGGGGGGGGGGGGCGGCGCCGAAGTTGCAGTCCTTGAAGAATGAGGACATCTGAGATGTGCGGGAGTGGAATGCCTCATCCTGGGAGCGGATGCGGCGAAGGCGAAGGAATTGGGAATAGGGGATGGCATTTTTGCAGGAAGGTGGGTGGGAGGAGGTGAATTCTAGGTAGCTGTTGAAGTCGGTGGGCTTGAAATGGACATCGATTTCTAGGTGGTTACCTGAGATGGAGACAGAGAGGTCCAAGAAGGTGAGAGAGGTGGTCCAGGTGAACTTCAGGTTGGGGTGGAAGGTGTTGGTGAAGTGGATGAACTGTTCGAGCTCCTCGTGGGAGCACGAGGCAGCGCCGATACAGTCATCAATATAACAGAGGAAGAGGTGGGGTTTAGGACCAGTGTAGGTCTGAAAGAGGGATTGCTCCACGTAACCTACAAAGAGGCAGGCATAGCTAGGGCCCATGCGGGTGCCCATGGCCACCCCCTTTGTCTGTAGGAAGTGGGAGGAATTGAAAGAGAAGTTGTCGAGGGTGAGGGTGAGTTCGGCTAAGCGGATGAGGGTGTCAGTGGAGGGGGACTGGTCAGGCCTGCGGGACAGGAAGAAGCGGAGGGCCTTTAGGCTATCTGCATGAGGAATGCAGGTGTAAAGGGACTGGACGTCCATGGTAAAAATGAGGTGTTGGGGACCGGGGAAATTGAAGTTCTGGAGGAGGTGGAGGGCGTGTACAGTGTCACGGACGTAGGTAGGGATTTCCTGGACCAAGGGGGTGAAGATGGAGTCAAGATAGGTGGAGAAAATTCAGTTATAAAACAGGCACAAAAAGGTTGTATTTCTAATTTACAGTCTACTTAATGATCAGGAGAACTCCAGTTTCAACTAAGTAGGAGTTCAAAAGAAATCAAAAAAAATTGACGAATTAATTTATTTAGTACCCCGATTAGTTTGGGAAGCTAAGAGGTTATTATTAGTGATAAGGCCTAGAGAGATAATAAAAGACCGAAAAAAAGTTCAAACCCACATTTTTGTGCTATACTGTTCCCATAAATTTCATTGCACTTGTAAAATTAATTACTGAAGCTATAGTATTAGTTTATTCAAGTGCAGTGCAAAAAACTGCCAACAGAAACAGAATGCTACAAACAGCCATAATGGTTATTTATGTCAGAATTATCAAGTGACACTCCTATTATGTACCTTGTTTACTATAATACAAACCTCGTTTGATCTATGAGAACAAAGCAAAGCATGGGTAGAAAAGTGGAAGCTAAGTGGCACATGCATGATCCTTTAAGCTTGTCCTAACCGATTCTAAAGAAAACACCTGTGGAATAAATATTTGGTTATACATAGTTGGGGATGGGGGAGGGCGGTTATTTAGCTAGACATGCCCATAGTAATTTATTGGTTTTGTAATTATGCATTATTGTCTAAGGTACTTACCTCTCCAAACTGAAAGCCAGACACAATCATGAGCACTAACCCTCCAAAGCAGAGGTAAAGGCCATATTGATGGGATAGGCAGGTGTAAGTCTGCCTCTGAACCAACTTCAGCAATGAGTTGAGGACCATGGCCAACCTGTCATACTCCCGAGCAAACATGCACCAACTGCTCCTCAAAGTCACAAACTCATCCTTAGCAAGGACAAATTACTGTAGAAATAAAAACAAAACACAAAAGTTCTAATATTATATCTACACTAAAAATTTTACCATTCAACATAAAAAAGCATCCCAACCTTGTGTCGTGTGCTTAAGACTGACCATCATTCATGCTCCCATTGCAAAATGCATCCCCCTATTTGTTTAATAAGTGACACAAAATCATACCCAACACAAGAACTGCAAATGAAAATAAATTAAAATCACATTTTTGACTGGCAGAAAACTCGAACGGCAAAATCACTGCCACCGTCTCTTAAAATTATAATGCAAAATACAACAAATTTACTTTTGGCATAAACACAATTTGTGTTTTAAATTGAAAAGCACAATTTAAAAAGACCAAGCCTTTTAGCTGTTGCATATTTTGTATTTGTATTCATACCTGTATTTTTAAATATGCTATCAAGCTTTTTCTTTTTTGCCTATTCTCAATCTATTAAATTGCATTTTATAAGAAAGAATGTGGGCTACAACTTTGCTAATGCCACTCCGGGTGAACCAGCACTGGTGTTGATGCAAACAGCTGCTTTAAGCCAGTTCTGCTAACATTAGTGTTGTTGACCTCAGAAGCAATGTAGATTAACCAAGTGCATTCAAAAAAAATGTTCTTTCAAGCTGTATCAAAAAGCATAAAATGCAATCTAATACAATTAAATAACCTTTATTTTTAATAAAAGAAAAATGCCTTAATCATTTTTTCATGCAAAGACATTTTAAACATCCTCATGGGTTACCACTGACCAGAAACTGAGCCAGATCAGCCATACAAATGCTGTGCCTATGAAAGCAGATCGGAGGCTAGGAGTCCTACAACAACTGGTTCACCATTTACAAGGCACAAGCCAGAATATGATAGAATATTCTCCACTTGCCTGAATGAGTGTAGCTCCAACAATATTCAAGAAACTCAATTACATTCAGGACAAAGTACCTCATCTATCACCTGCAACATCAATTCCCTTCAGTGGGCAGTGGCAGTAGCATGTACCACCTACAAGATGCACTGCAACAAAATCAGTTGAAAGCACTCTCCAAACCCATAAGGTCTCCCACCTAGAAGAACAGCAGATACAAGGATATGCCACCATCTCAAAGCCCCCATTCTGGCCAGTCACCACACTGACTCGGACCTATATTGCCATTCCTTCACAGTCACTGCGAAACTCACCACCACCACCACCACCAACCCCCCCACCTCCGCCCCACCACGCACCCCCCCCACCCAACCACGCCAAACAGCACTTGTGTGTACCTACACTACCTAAGTGCAGAGTTTCAAGAAGGCAATTAAAGATGGGCAATAAATGCTGGTCTAGCCATCTAATTAATGAATAAAAATACTTCATGCTGTATGCTTTCCATCTGCAACCATGTTCTCATGAAGGAACTTTATTGACATTGCAACTGGACACTAACTGACCTCAATCTATGTTTCAGTAATTGAATCTTTTTATTCATTAAAAAATTAAATTCCAACTTAGCAGAGAATATTATGCAATGTAGCATATATACTCCTCTACTTATAAAAATAGCAACATCATCCAAATTACAATGGCCAATGGTGGAGATTTGCTAACTTTCGAAACATTATTACAAATAATATATCAGTGATAAAGCCATGAACAGTTACAATTTACTAATTTGATTCAATGTATTCAAAAGAAGCTCTGAAGATAAGATTATTTGCCACATCAAAGCACAATGCACCACAGCTGTTATGATTAACGTTCATCATCCAACTACACTTGAAACATTGCTACTCTGCTTTCTATTACCCTGCTGGGCATGAACATTCAATCAAGTTGAAAAATTCTAATATCACTGGAAACAAATCAAATTTCAAATGCTACCCCACAGACTAGTGCAAGAGTCTCAAAAAAATCCTGTAGCCCCATCTAATAGAACGGGTTTGCTCTATTCAGCCATTTTTTGCCTTTTGTATTGTGTTCAGAAAACAAAAGGGGGCAGCACAGTGGATAGCACTGCTGCCTCACAACGCCAGGGACCCAGGTTCAATTCCACCTTCGTGCAATTGTGTGGAGTTTGCACATTCTCCCCACGTCTGCATGGGTTTCTTCTGGGTGCTCCGGTTTCCTCCCACAGTCCAAAGATGTGCAGACTAGGTGGGTTGGCCATGCTAAATTGCCCATAGTGTTCAGGGGTGTGTAGATTAGGTGGGTTTATAGGGGGGTGGGTCTGGGTGGGATGCTGTGTGGGTCAATGTGGACTTGTTGAGCCAAAGGGCCTGTTTCCACACCGTAGGGAATCAATGTTCCATAAAGCGATAGTTATTTTATCCCTTTCATACAGACCAATATAGCTGCTAATTTCCACACACTTTCCAATTTATCAATTCAATCTCAGGCCTTTAGCTGAATTATCAGTCAGCGATGCCATCTTTTCAATAGATTTGGAACTTAAAAGAGGCCAGGCTAACACCCAGTTTTGCTTAAGACTATAGATTGGATTAAGTGTTGAACCAGTTATACAAGGCTCCTGAAGACCGAGGTCCCCCAAGTTGCTGAACATATTACAAACTCAGGTGTAGTTAACATAGGATGTTTAAACAAAGCAGACACTGAACATTCTTGAAATGCAAAGCAGGGCGTACAGTATCACAAAGTGAACAGCAAAGTCAATATTTTGGGTGTCAATTCTCCATCAGTCACAAAACACTTATAACAGAATCAGGACAAAAACAGCTGCCAACAGACCTCTTCTGTACCAGCAGTTTTTTTTAAAAAGTTCTTCAGTTTTTATTTAAAAACTGTAGAGAGAACGGTTATGCAAATGCAGAATGCAATAATCTCCCTCCACAACAGCAGGGTTAAAAATTTTTCCAATTTTGTCACAAGGGTTCAACCTTCAAAAAACTAGACTCAGACAGCAGGAACAATGCAAATGCAGTCTTAAACTGCAAAAACATTATTATTAAGAACAATCTGCCAATCATTTTTTTTTTCACTTCCCTCACTCCTACCATTCATGAATTCCTAAATTTACTCAACCTTCTCATTATCCTCTAAGCTGCCATGCTCCTCCCTAGCCATGCCAATCCTACCCCATCCCAAGCCCTGCCATTTCAATCCACCACAGCTCAAATCTCCTGCTTCTTACCCCCGCCATTCTCACCAAACTCTGCCATTGGCTCACTTTGAACAGAAGGTCTGTGAAGCAATGTCACTTATCCCAACATCTTCAGATGCACCTATACTCATGGTCACCGAATCAGAAGTAGATCAGCCTTCTTGAGGGAACCCACAGAAAGCAAATGGTTCGGACAGACCCCGGCCGTGAATTTGGATCTGCATGGACCAGCTGGTAGAAGCATCTGCAGACATCTTTAGCCTCGCTCTACTATGATCTGAAGTCACCACCTGCATCAAGGAGACCACCATACAAGGAGGCAATAGTCTAGCAATATTTTCATTGGACTGTTAATCCAGAGACCTAGATAATGTTCTGGGGACCTAGGTTTGAATCCCACCATGGCAAATGGTGAAATTTGAATTCAATAAATATCTGAAATTAAGAGCCTAATTTTTTTTCTCCATTCATTCACGGGACGTGGGCGTCTGTGGCTGGCCAGTATTTCTTGCTCATCCCTAGTTGCCCTTGAGAAGGTGGTGGTGAGCTGCCTTCTTGAACCGCTGCCGTCCTCCTGCTGTGGGTTGATTGACAAGGCTATTAGGGAGGGAATTCCAGGATTTTGACCAGCGACAGTGAAGGAACAGCGATATATTTCCAAGTCAGGATGAAGAAGGACTTGGAGGGGAACTTGCAGGGAGTGGTATTCCCATGTATCTGCTACCCTTGTCCTTCTAGATGGAAGTGGTCGTGGGTTTGGAAGGTGTTGTCTGAGGATCTTTGGAGAATTTCTGCAGTGCATCTTGTAGATAGTACATGGCTGCTACTGAGCATCAGTGGTGGAGGAAGCAAATGCTTGTAGATGTAGTGCCAATCAAGCGGGCTGCTTTGTCCTGGATGATGTCAAGCTTGAGTGTTGTCGGGGCTGCACTCATCCAGGCAAGTGGGGAGTATTCTATCACACACCTGAATTGTGCCGTGTAGATGGTGGATGGGCTTTGAGGAGTCAGGCAGTGAGTTACTCGCCACAGTATTCCTAGCTTCTGGCCTGCTCTTGCAGCCACTGTGTTAATGTGGTGAGTCCGGTTGAGTTTCTGGTCAATGGTAACCCGCAGGATGTTGATAGTGGAGGATTCAGTGATGGTAACACCATTGAATGTCAAGGGACTGTGGTTAGATTGTCTCTTATTGGTGATGGCCATAGCCTGGCATTTGTATGGCACGAACGTCACTTGCCACTTGTCAGCCATGATGACCATGAATCCATTGTTGATTGTTGGAAAATCCCATCTGGTTCACTAATGTTCTTTAGGAAAGGAAACTGCCATCCTTACCTGGGTCGGGACTACATGTGACTCCAGGCCCACAGAAATGTAGGTGACTCTTAACTGCCCTCTGGGCAATTGGGATGGGCAGTAAATGGTGCCTAGCCAGCGATGCGCTCATGCCGTGAATGAATTAAAAAAAAACAAAATTCCAATGCCAAAGAAAATCGTGCGGATTGCCTAAATCACTACCCCACCCCCACCCCGTGACTCTGACCTCCATATTTATGAAGTGCTTTGAAAGGTTAGTCATGGCTCACATAAACTCCAGCCTATCAAACTGCCTTGATCCTTTGCAATTTGCCTACTAGTACAACAGGTCCACAGTAGATGCCATCTCCCTGCCCCTACACATCCCAGGAATGTCTGAGTAACAAGGATACCTATGTTAGGCTTCTATTTATTGACTACAGTTATGCCTTCAATACCATAATTCCAAACAAACTCATCTCTAATCTTGGCTCCCCCACCCTTCTATCTGGATCCTTGACTTCCTGACCCATAGACCACAATGAGTAAAAATAGGTGAACCTCCTCCGGCAATCATTAATACTGGTGGGGTGGCACAGTGGTTAGCACTGCTGCCTCACAGCACCAGGGACCTGGGTTTGATTCCACGCTTGGGCGACTGTCTGCGTGGAGTTTGCATACTCTTCCCGTCTCTGCGTGGGTTTCCTCCCACAGTCCAAAGATGTGCAGGTTAGGTGGACTGGCCATGCTAAATTGCCCGTAGTGTTCAGGAAGGTGTTGATTAGGTGTGTTATAGGGGGATGGGTCTGGGTGGGATGCTCTGAGGTTCGGTGTGGACTTGTTGGGCCAAAGGGCCTGTTTCCACACTGTAGGGATTCTATGATTCTATGATCTACGATATCCCACTAGGCTATGTACTCAGCCCCCACTATACTCCTTATATACTCATGATTGTGTGACCAAATTCCACCCCAATTCCATTTGCCAGTTTGCTGGCAACACCATTGCTGTAGGTTCGATCTCAAACAACGATGAGACAGAACCCAGGACAGAGATTGGATGCTTGGTGGCATGGTGTAAAGCCAACAATCTCTGCATCAAACACCTGCAAAACAAAGGAGCTGGTCATTATCTTCAGGAAGCAGAGCAGAAGGCATACTCCTGTCTGCATCAACGGTGCTGAGGTGGAGAAGGTCAACAGCATCAAGTTCCTGGGACTGATGATCACCAATAATCTGTCCTGGTCCACCCATGTTGACAGAACAATCAAGAAAATACAATAATGTCTCTACTTCTTCAGGAACAAAATATCCACAAGGATTCTTATAGAATTTTATAGATGCATCATAGAAAGCATCCGACGTGGATGCATTATAGCATGGTTTGGCAACTGTTCTTCCCAAGACCACAAGAATTTACAGAGAGTCATGAAGACAGCCCAGTCCATCACACAAACCAGTCTTCCATCTGTTGAATTAAACTATACTTTCCACTTCCTCAGGAGAGCAACCAACATAATCCAAATCTCCTCCCACCCCAGTTATACCCGCTTCTATTTTCTTTTATCGGGCAGAAGACATAGAAGTTTGAATACATGTACAAAGCAGTTCAAGAACGGCTTCTTCCCCACTGTTACCAGACTTTTGAACAGACCACTCTAATGTTAATACTGATCTCACTCTCTGCACCTTCTCTGCGGCTGTAACACTGCATGTTGCACTCAGTTCTGCCACCCTGATGCACTTGGTATGGTACAATCTGCCTGTATAGCACACAAACAACACTGTTCACTGTTACTGTACGTGACAACAATAAACTTAATCACCTGTACACCTCTCCCACTTGGCAGACCTGACATCTTCCCTTCCCTTCTCGACAGCCCTGCCATTCTCCCACCTCATTGCCTTCCGCCAGCCAGTCAGATCTATTTCCTTCTTCCCCCTCCAACCCTCCATCCCATTCACCAGGACACCCCCCGCCCCCCCCCAAAATCCCCGTCCCAATTCACCCCCAGCCCCATGGTCCTCCCCTAGGCCGAGACGGAGTTGTTTCTTTTTGCACCGAAATTATGTATACCTGCGTAACGACAGTGTGCGGAAGGCCTGCCTCAGTCAGACGTTTCCCCCCCGGCGGCCGTTGTGCGTGTCGGGGAGGGGGGAGGGAGAAAGAAGAGGGGCCGCGCGCCGCATTCAAACAGCACCAGGATTCCAAACCGACAAGACGGGGCTACCAGACACGTGACTGCTCTCACCTTCCCACGACACCGGCGAGGAACAACAAGGCGCATGCACCATTGCCGGCTCGCCGGCACACCCGTGAAAGCGCATGCGTTATTGCCGTCACCCGCTCCCGCCCACGCCCACAAGCGACGCCGAAAGCGCATGCGTATTAAACAGACACCAGAACGGCTAGCAATACGCATGCGCTGTGTCCCCTCTTCACCCCACTCCCCTAAAGGCGACTGCTTTAGTAGGTGAGTGTTACCTGTGTCTGCCCAGGGAACACCTTGGTGAATGAGCTGAGTTTTGTACAGCTGGCCTAACACTCAAGGCTATGTGGCTAGGCCAGGAAAGTGGGACGAGTAGAAGTAGTAAATGTATTTTTGGCACGACAAAGTTGATGGACTGAAGGGTCTCTTCTCCACTACGATTTTATGGGGCTTAGCTTGGATGGCTAGTTTGCATTGCAGAATATCACCGACAGCATGGGTTCAATTCCCATAAGCATGGAAGTGATAGAACAAAATAGAATCTCTACAGTGTGGAAAGAGGCCATTCAGCCCGTTGAACCTTCACCAATTCTCTGAAGCGCATCCCACCCAGACCCAACCCCCTATCCTATACTGTTAACCCCAGATTTTCTTTATCTAATCCACCTAGCCTACACATCCCTAGACACTGCAGTATAGCTAATCCACCTAACCTGCACATCTTTGGACTGTTGGAGGAAACCAGGGCACCAGGTGGAAACCCACATGGGCAATGGGAGAATATGCAAACTCTGCACAGAAAGTCACCGAAGGCTGGAATTGAACCCAGTTCCCTGGTAGTGTGAGGCAGCAGTGCCACCCTTAAGGTTACTGTGAAGGATTCTCCTTCTCAACCCCTCCCTTCAGGTTAAACCACCAACAGTCATCTCTCTGTCTAATGAGAGCCCTATGGTCTGGTAAGACTATGTGATTTTTATGGTTCAATGCAAAAAAACAGAAATTGCTCAAAAACCTCAGAAGGTCTGGCAGCATCTGTAGAGAAAAAGCAGACCCTTCTAAGGGTTACTGGACCAGAAGCATTAACTGTCCTTTCTTTCCACAGATCAATAGCTTCTGAAATGGCCTGGCAAATTCTCTTAGGTAAGGGCAAGAATGGATGGGCAGCAAATGCATGCTTTGCCCCTGGCACCCACATCCCGAGGATTAAGTTTTTAAAAATCAATGCGTAATCTAACCAAGTGCCAAAATAGGACAAAGTGCATCACGACTTATTGTGTTCGATTAAGGTGTGGGAAAGTTCTATTACAATATTAGGAGCTTTTTTTAATTAAAGTCTTTATGAGAAATAAAATATCATTGGAAATTTCATCTTATCACTAACTTTTATGTTTTAACACAATACCGACTTTAAATCACTCAGTTGATATTCCAATTTGGAGTTGTTGGTTGGTTTGCCGAGCTGACTGGTTTTCATGCAAACCTTTTGTCTCCTTTCTAAGTGACATTGTCAGTGCTGTGTAGCCTCCATTGAAGCGCTGTTGTTCTATCCCGCACTGAATTTATATGATCCAGTCTGTCATGGCGGGCAGTCTTGTTTCCGCTTTTGTACAGTAGTGGTATGTAGATGGGGTCTATTTCAACATGTTTGTTAATTGCATCGGTGGTTCAAACCGGGCCTCCAGGAATTCCCTTGCTTGTCTTTGTCTCACTTGACCTAGTATTGTAACTTTGTCCCAGTCAAATTGATGTCCTTCTATGTCAGAGTGTATTGAAACGAAGGAGAGTTGGTCAAACCAGCCCCCTCCACTTCCTCTGGCAGCTCATTCCATAAATGCACCACCCTCTGTGTGAAAAAGTTGCCCCTTAGGTCCCTTTTAAATCTTTACCCTCTCATCCTAAACCTATGCCGTCTAGTTTTGGACTCCCCCACCCCAGGGAAAAGACCTTCTTCTATTTGCCCTATCCATGCCCCTCATAATTTTGTAAATTTCCATGAGGTCGCCCCTCAGCCTCCAATGCTCCAGGGAAAATAGCCCCAGCCTATTCAACCTCTCCATCCCCCAGCAACATCCTTGTAAATCTTTTCTGAACTCTTTCAAGTTTCATGACATCATTCCAATAGCAGAGAGACCGGAATTGCACGTAATATTCCAAAAGTGGCCGAACCAGTGTCCCGTACAACCACTACATGACTTTCCAACTCCTACACTCAATGCACTGACCAATAAAAGGAAGCATACCAAATTCCTTCTTCACTACCCTGTCTACTTGGGACTCCACTTTCACGAAACTATGAACCTGCACTCCAAAGTCTCTTTGTTCAGCAACACTCCCCAGGACCTCATCATTAACTGTATAAGTCCTGCCCTGATTTGCCTTTCCAAAATGCAGCACCTCACATTTATTGAAATTAAACTCCATCTGCCACTCCTCGGCCCATTGGCTCATCTGATCAAGATCCCATTGTACTCTGAAATAACATTCTTTGCTGTCTGCTACACCTCCAAGTTTGGTGTCATCTGCAAACTTACTAACCGTACCTCTGATGTTCACATCCAAATCATGAAGTGCTTTGAGAGGCTGGTCACGGCCCACATCAACTCCAGTCTCCCAGCCTGCTTTGATCCTCTACAATTTGCCTACCAACGTAACAGGTCCACAGTGATGCCATTTCCCTAGTCCTGCACTCATATCTGGAATATCTGGAACATCTGGACAACAAGGACACCTAAGTGAGACTCCTGCTCATTGACTGCAGCTCCACCTTCAACACCATTATCCCTTCCAGACTGATCTCATAACTCCAAGACCTCTGACACTTCTGCCACCTGCAATCTGACCCCACTACCAAAGACATTTTTCCCTCCCCATGTTTATCTGCCTTCTGGAGGGACCACTCTCTCCGTGACTCCTTGTCCGCTTCACACTCCCCACTAGCCCCACCACCCGCAGCACTTTTCCCTGCAACCGCAGGAAGTGCTACACCTGCCCCTAAACCTCCCCCTTCACCACCATCCCAGGCCCTAAGAAAACTTTCCCCATCAAACAGATGTTCACCTGCGCATCTGCTAATGTGGTATACTGTATCTGCTGTTCCCGATGTGGTCTCCTCTACATCAGGGAAGCCAAGCGGAGGCTTGGGGACCGCTTTGCAGAACACCTGCGCTCGGTTCGCACTAAACAACTGCACCTCCCAGTCGTGAACCATTTCAACTCCCATTCCTCAGATGACGTGTCCATCCTGGGCCTCCTGCAGTGCCACAACGATCCTACCCGAAGGTTGCAGGAACAGCAACTCATGTTTCGCTTGGGAACCCTACAGCCCAATGGTATCAATGTGGACTTCACAAGCTTCAAAATCTCCCCTCCCCCAACCGCATCCCAAAACCAGCCCAGCTCGTCCCCTCTTCCCTAACCTGTTCGTCCTTTCTCCCATCTATCCACTCCTCCCACCTCAACCCCCACCCCCACCTCCTTGACCTGTCCATCTTCCCTGGACTGACCAACCCCCACCCTAACTCCCCACCTATACTCACTTTTACTGGCTCCATCCCCGCCTCCATGACCTGTCTGCCTCCTCTCCATCTATCTGCTCCTTTATCCATCTTCCATCCGCCTGCCCCCTCTTTCTATTTATTTCAGAATCCCCTTCCCCTCCCCCATTTCTGAAGAAGGGTCCAGACCCGAAACATCAGCTTTCCTGCTCCTCTGATGCTGCTTGGCCTGCTGTGTTCATCCAGCTCTACACCTTGTTATCCCAGACCTTGGTCTCCGCTCCACCCTCTGCAACTTGATCCTCAGCTTTCTGACCCACAGACCGCAATCAGTGAAGATAGACAACTGCACCTCTTCCATGATAGCCCTCAACACTGGAGCCCTTCAAGGATGCATCCTTAGCCCCCTACTGTATTCCCTGTACATCCACGACTGTGTAGCCAAATTCTGAACAAACGTCATCTACAAGTTTGCCAACGACACCTCCATTGTAGGACGGATATCAAACAATGACGAGTCAAAATACAGAAGGGAGATAGAGGGCTTGGTGACGTGGTGCAATGAGAGCAACCTCTCTCTCAACATCAGTGAAACTAAAGAACTGATCATTGACTTCAGAAGGAAACAATGAGAAGGTGACCCTGTCTATATTAATGGTGCTCAGGTTGACAGGGTGGAAAGCGTAAATTTTCTGGGAGTGACAATAACTGACAACTTGACCTGGACTTCCCACGTAGATGTGACGGTCAAGAAGGCACAACGATGCCTCTTGTTCCTCAAGTGGCTTAGGAAATTTGGCACATACACAAGGTTCCTCACCAACTTTTATAGATGCATCATTGAAAGTATCCTGTCTGGGTTCATAATGGCAGTATGGCAACTGCTCTGCTCAGGACCATAAGAAACTACAAGAAGTTGAGTGCATTGGCCAGACCATCACAGAAGCCAACCTTCCATCCATGGACTCCATTTACACAGCCTGTTACTACAGAAAGGCTGCCAACATCATCAACGACCCATCCCACCCCAGTAATGCTCTCCTACAACCTCTTCTGTCAGGCAGAAAATGTAGAAGCTTGAATACAGGCACCAGCAGGTTCAAGAACAGCTTCTTCCCTGCTGTTATTAGACTGATGAATGGATTCTCTAACTTCAAATAATGCTGATCTTGCTAATATTGATCTTACCTAATGCATGCCTTGTGTGATATAACTTATATGCCTCTGTCTAGGGTCCAGACCTGAAACATCAGCTTTACTGCTCCTCTGATGCTGCCTGGCCTGATGTGTTCATCCAACTCTACACCTTGTTATCTCAGACTCCAGCATCGGCAGTTCCTACTATCTCTGCCTCTGTCTAGTTTTCTTTTCAGCTATGGTCTGTATCTCGTTGCTTACTATGATCTGCTTATACTGCTCATAAACAAAGCGTTTCACTGTACTTAGATACATGTGACAATAAATCAATCAAATCAAATCAAATAATTTATATAAATGATGAGGAACGGTGGACCCAGCACCAGCCCTTGTGGCACACCGCAGGTCACAGGCCTCCAGTCTGAAAAGCAACCCTCCACCATCCCCTCTGTCTTCTACCTTCGAACCAGGTCTGTATCCAAATGGCTAATTTTCTCTGTATTCCATGCGATCTAACTTTACTAACCATTCTTCCATGAGGAGCCTTATCGAATGCCTTACTGAAGTCCATATAGATCACGTCCACCACTCTGCCCTCATCGGTCCTCTTTGTTACTTCTTCAAAAAGCTCAATCAAGTTAGTGAAACACGATTTCCCATGCACAAAGCCATGTTGACTATCCCTAATCATTCCTTGCCTTTCCAAATACTTGTAAATTCTGTCCCTCAGGATTACCTCCAACAACTTGCCCACCACTGATGTCAGGCTCACCAGCCTGTATTTCCCCTGGCATTTCCTTACCACCTTTCTTAAATAGTGACACCACATTAGCCAACCTCCAGTCTTTTGGCACCTCAGCTCTGGCTTTTGATGATACAAATATCTCAGCAAGAGTCCCAGCAATCGCTTCCCTAGTTTCCCACAGGGTTCTAGGGTACGCCTGATCAGGTCCCAGGGATTTATCCACCTTTAAGCATTTTAAGACATCCAGCACCACCACCTCTGAAATATGGACATGTATCAAGATGTCGCTGTTTATCCCTCCATGGTCTCTATCTTCCATATCCTTCTCCACAGTAAACACTGATGCAAAATACTCATTTAGTATCTCCGCCATCTCTTGCGATTCCACATGAAGGCAGCCTTGCTGATCTTAAGGGGCCCTATTCTTTCCTCAGTTAGCCTTTTGTCTTTAATGTAATTGTAGAGTTCCTTTGGAATCTCCATAACCCTATTTGCCAAGGCTATCTCATGTCACCTTTTCGCTTTCTGATTTCCCTCTATACTTTTCTAGGAATTAACTCAAACTCTTTTGTCTATATCAGACATATGCTTCCTTCATATTCTTGACCAAAACTTCAATTTCTCTAGTCATCCAGCATTCCCTACACCTATCGGCCTGGCCCTTCACCCTAACAGGAACGTACGGTCTCTGGACTCTCATTATCTCATTTTTGAAGGCTTTCCATCTGCCCCCAGTCAACTTTTGAACGTTCTTGCCTAATACCATCAAAATTGGCCTTCTTCCAATTTAGAACTTTAAGTTTTGGATCCGTTCTATCCTTTGCCATCGCTACTTTAATCGAACTATGGTCACTGGCCCTGAAATGATCCCCTGCTGACACCTCAGTCACCTGCCCTACCTTATTTCCCAACAGTAGGTCAGGTTTTGCACCCTGTCTCGTAGGTCTGTCCACATACTGAATCAGAAAATTTTCTTGTACACACTTAATGAATTCCTGTCTATTCAAACCCTTAACACTGTGACAGTCCCAATCTATGTTTGGAAAGCTAATGATAAGGGGATGCAGAACCCAGGGTCACAGTCTAAGGATACATGCTAGGCCATTTAGGACCCCGAGACAAGAAGAAATATCTTTACCCAGAGAGTGGTGAGCCTGTGAATTCTGTCACAGAAAGTGGTTGAGGCTAAAACATTGAATGTTTTCAAGAAGAAGTTAGATGTCGTTCTTGGGGCTAAATGAGTCAAAGAGCGTGAAGAGAAATTGAGAACAGGGTACTGAGTTTGATGATCAGCCATGATTGTATTAAATGGCAGAGCAACTTCAAAAAGTCAAATAGCCTACTCCTGTTCCCATTTTCTCTATCTCTGTGTTTCCATGTAATCCATTAACAGCCAGAACCACTCAAGTTTCAACCTAGATAGCTCTGATCTAAATATGGGCGCAAATGTAAAGGTGAGATTAAATGTCCTTAATATCATGAAATCCTTTATCCCAGAACTTGGCATTAGATTCTTTCTGAATTTCATAAGGGAGCCTAAATGTGTATAAATTAAAGTTGCCCAATTGCAAGCATAAACTATCCATGTAATTTTTCCACATTAAAACAAAGTCTAAAGAACAACTAGTAAACGAGGGAATATCTTAAAGTATCCTTTCAGATAAAAGTGCATGTATTGGAAGGTAAACGTAATAAGCTAAATATCTATCTGGGGTACCCTGAATGTGCCAGGTTGCCATGGATAAGTTACAGGGAACTATCATTGGTGCAGCACCAGTGAATCTAGAAGAATTGATATCAGGCTCAGACATTGTTGTTATGTTGGCAAAAGGTTAAAATCATGCAGCAAGATCGCACACATGAAATTAAAGGAAAGAACAATATATCTGTAATTGACTTTCTTTAAATAAAAAAAGTTTTAAAATGTGAAATCTTCTTGATAAATTCTTTTAGCTATCAACTGGAAGTTCAAAATTTTTCAAGTTATTAGAACATAAGAACTAGGAGCAGGAGTAGGCCGTCCGGCCCTTTGAGTCTGCTCCGTCATTCAATAAGATCATGGCTGATCTTTTCGTGGACTCAAATCCACTTACCCGCACTCTCACCATATCCCTTAATTCCTTTATTGTTAAAAAAATCTACCTTAGCTTTAAAAACGTTTACTGAAGTAGCGTCAACTACTTCACTGGGCAAGGAATTCCATAGATTAACAACCCTCTGGGTGAAGAAGTTCCTTCTCAATTTAGTCCTAAATCTGCTTCCTCTAATCTTGAGGCTATGCCCTCTTGTCCTAGCTTCACCTGCCAGTGGAAACATCCTCTCTACTTCTGTCTTATCTATTCCCTTCATAATTTTACATGTTTCTATAAGATCCACCCTCAATCTTCTGAATTGCAATGACTATAATCCCAATCTACTCAGTCTCTCCTCATAAGCCAACCCTCTCAACTCCAGAATCAACCGAGTAAACCTTAGTCTCTACTGTGATGATAAATGTTAATTATATTTAATTTTCTGCAGCCGAATGGCATTAATTGGGAATTAATTTGTGTTCATATTACTAGGAACAGACTGAAATTGTGGTTGTTGGGTCAGGTAGTATATGGTTGTAATGTGCACCTCAGTAATAAAATCTTATGGAAATGTCTGAAGATTGATTCAAATTCTATCATTCACATCCTTGAAGTGGAAAGGTCTAATTTTGAGAATTCTATTTGTAAACGTAAGCTAAATGAGGAAAACTAAAGCCTTGGTTTGGCTAGCTAGAAAACACAACTAAGAAAATTACCATTTGAAGAATGTCCATGTTAGCATAAAAGGGTCAGAATTAAAGGAACAAAAACAATTCACAATATTGAATTTGTTTTATCTTCTTAAAAAAGCCAAAGGGTCAAAGGTGTAATTTCCCCAGATTGAAGCTGAGCTGAAAAGCAATGGGTAAAGAAGTGAAAGTCATGAGTATCCATATACTTTTCAGATCAAACGGTATGTTTTGGAAGTGAAAAGTAATGAGTTAAATTTCTATCTAGATAACACAAGAATTTAAAATCACAAAACCCCTACAATGTAGAAGCAGGCTATTTGGCCTATCATGTCCACACCAATCCTCCAAAGAGAATCCCACCCAGACTCATCCTCCCCCAACCTTATTCCCTGTAATCCTGGATTTCCCATGATTAATCCATCCAACCTGCACACCTTTGGACCGTGGGAGGGAACTAGAGGACCTGGAGGTAACCCATGCAAACACGGGAGAATGTGCAAACTCCATACAGACAGTCATCGAAGGGTGAAATCGAACCCTGTTCCTGGTGCACTGAGGCAGCAGTGTTAACGGCTGAACCACTCTGCCACCCGAATCCATGTTGCCATGGGGACAGGTAGCAGAGAACAACCATTTGATTTTAATCTGTGGACTTTCTCACTGGCAGAGACAGGTTCACATTTGGAGCTGGAACAACTTGGAAACAGGCAGAGAGAGGAAGCTTCCAGGAGCTGTTGAAATAAGGCAATTAAACCAATGGTTGAACTCAGATTTCAACAATCATGAGGCACTTAAATAGAGCTGGAGTGTTGCCGAGCCGAATACTGGTGGAGAGACACCAAGAAATCTCATTACTGAGAGGTTTTGTCTCTGAGTCCAAGATTCCTCATTAACTCCTCAGTGGAAAATATTTCTCTCTATACCAATTTATTTCTAAGATCTTAAACCTAAATCAATTAACACATAATCTTTAAAGTTTCAGGGAATGCAAACCCTTTTTTTTTGTAATCACTAAAAGGGACTAATATGCAATCTTTCACCTGGGGAAAAGATAAGTGACTCGCAAATGATGGTCAATAACCTATCACCCCAGGCACAGCACCACTGTCGATAGAGCTATCCACATAACAACAATTCCTATTTGTATGATATCCATGTTTCACTGAAATATCATCAAACAAAGGGATGTCAATGGTGCACTAATTTCCATGTGTGAGCTGATGCAGGTGGACCCTTTACTGTGCAGACTCTGACCAACATTGGATGGTAGTGTTATCAGGTGGGACATTCCAATTACTGGAGCAACAACGTGTTCCCTTGGCATATCCAGTGTCCTGAGTTTGGTTAGAATGTAACAGTCATGCTCCAGTCACTCAAACACAATCCTAACCATAGCTGCTTTGGAATCCCAAGGCAGATTGGGCCCTCCCTCTACAATTGACCTTTATTTAGGCCAGGTAGTGGGTTGTTCTGGTGGACCCAACTGCCCACTGGCACTGAGCAATTGATGCAAGTTGTGTTCACCCACCAACACTAACCCTGTCTTCCCCTAGCCTGTCTGGCCAGCATCGGTTCCCAAATCTGAAAAATTCTCAAATTTAGACTTCTCAACCTTATTTTCAAATCCCTCCATGGCCTCTCTCCTCTAGCCCTCTGTAACTTCCTCCACAATCTTTGCACCTCTCCAATTTTGGAGTTTTGTGAATCTCCAATTTATATCACACCAACATCATTGGCTGTGCTTTCAGCTGTTTGGGCCCTACACTTGGGAATTACCCTCTTAAACCTTCACATCTCTTCTTCTTTTTTAAAATATACCATAAAATCTACCTCCATGACCATTTGTCCTAACATCTGCTAACGTGGCTAGGTGACAAATGTTTGGTTGATTTTGCTCTTAGAAGTGCTTTGGGATGTTTCACCATGCTAAAGGTGCTATATAAATGTAAGCTGTGACTGACACTAAATTGGTGGACCTCACAAAGAGGCTACTAGGCACCCAAAAATCTCCCTCAGACATCCGAGATAAAAGGTACTGCAGATGCTGGAGAATCCGAGATAACAAGCATGGGGCTGGATGAACACAGCAGGTCAAGCAGCATCATAGGAGCAGGAAAACTTGACGTTTCGGGCCTAAACCCTTCATCAGAAATGGGGGAGGGGAAGAGGGTTCTGAAATAAATAGGGAGAGAGGGGGAGGCGGAT
>JAHRHZ010000021.1:782255-829853 GCA_024137785.1 Ginglymostoma cirratum | reverse complement strand
GGACGGGTCACCGGACCCAAAACGTTAACTCTGTTTTCTCCTCCACAGATGCTGCCAGACCTGCTGAGCTTTTCCAGCAACTTTGTTTTTGTTCCTGATTTACAGCATCCGCAGCTCTTTTGGTTTTTAAATAATTCCAGCAGTCAGCTTTAAAGTAAAACTCATAACTACTTCTTCTCATCCATTTTTCCCAAAGGTAACACGATGTTTCACTCACTAAGTTCGCACGCATGAAGATTAAATGGAGATGAAGGTAAAATGTTGTTCGAGCTTGTAATTACCTTAGTCTCTTTTAGTGGCACAGCCATAGTTTTTCAGATGAAGCTAACACTTTAAAGTTTAACTGAAAGTCTTGTAAAGTTAAAGATTCTTGTAAGCTGTGAAGTTTCTTGTAGTTGAATTTAGAGGATGTTGGTTATCAGGTCAAATTGATATGGAAGCACCCGGGCCAGGGGTCTTCTTTCTGGATGGGTTTGAGCGGGTGATCTTCGGAGGGTCAATGTGGACTCGATGAGTTGAATAGCCTGCATCCACACTGTAGGGATTCTATGATTCTGTTAGGATGTCCCAGCTTTAAAGTATTTCTTTTTATTACATTCACTCAATGATAACTTTGCAGATTGCTCACATCCATACAGCTTCTTCTCACACACCAACAGGTTCAAGAACACCTTGTTCCCTACAGTTATTTGACTGCTGAATGGACCTCTCTAATTTCAAATCCAGCATTGACCTTGCCTTGTGCACATCCTGTGCAGTCATAACCTGGTATGCCTCGCTCTGTCTAAGCACTCTATGATCTATATGCCCTTGTTTGTTATGATCCTCATGCACTGCTTGCAAAACAAAACTTTTCATTGTACTTAGGTACATGTGATGACGATAAATTCAATCAAATCAAAAGAAAGTAATGTGTACAGAAAGGTATGCACTCAGAGTGGGTCTCATTAACTGATTATTATAGCGAAACTGGATTAGTTTTAATGAAACTTTTACATATTTTAATGAAAATTATACTTCTGTAATAGATTAACGTCTGTTTCTCCATTGTTAATTTTTTTTCTTTATTTGGTCACAGGATGAGGGCATTGCTGGCTAGGCAGCATTTATTGCCCATCCCTAATTACCCAGAGGGTAGTTAAGAGTCAACGAAGAGGCTGAATAGGCTGGGGCTGTTTTCCCTGGAGTGTCAGAGGCTGAGGAGTGACCTCATAAGTGTCTATAAAATCATGAGGGGCATAGATAGGATGCCCCTCTAGGTCTTTTTCCTAGGGTGGGGTGTCCAAAACTGGAAGATATAGATTGAAGGTGAGAGGGGAAAGATTCAAAAGGGATTGAGGGGTAACTTCATGCAGAGGGTGGTGTGTGCATGTAACAAGCTGCCAGAGGAAGTGGTGGAGACTGGTACAATTACGACATTTAAAAAGCATTTGGATGGGTACATCAACGCATAGAAAGCATACAGAGGGATATGGGCCAAATGCTGGTAAATGGGACTAAGTCAGATTGGGAAATCTGGTCAGCACGGACGAGTTGGACCAAAAGGTCTCCTTCTGTACTGTATGACTCTATGATTAAGTCCATTATAAATGACCAACAGTTTTATCTTTTTCTTATAAATCGATAACAAAGCCCTCATTCCATTTGATGTCCTAATTCTGGAATATTCCTGCAGATAATTTAGAATGCAGATAATTGCAGTTTTAATGAACATGTTAAACTGGGTCAATTTAGGTCAGTTTAAAAAGTGAACTGACAGTTTCAGTGTGTGTCATTTCATTGCTATGAAGCAACTTGGGATGTATAAATGACCACTAGTGCTGTCCAAGTGCTCAGTCAGACCACTTGCATGTCACAAGCTTGGCTGCAATGCGCGAGGATTGAAAGATCAGAGAAGGAACAAAGGGGATGTGATACTTAATGCTGAATTATTTCTTGAACATTTGCTGTAATTGATTTTTGCTTCCAGAAACCGATAGTGACATTTCTGCAGATACTTGGAGCTTAGCATAGAACTCAGCAAAATGTTTCAGTACATGGGAAGATTGTCACAGATTATGGAGTCAGCAAACTGGCCTAAAGCTTAGAAGTAAACAAATAGTTTTAACGTAATTCGACAGTGCAAAGGTTTTTACAGAAGTTTCCGCCTGTGACCAGTTATTTGGTTTCCTTAGAATCATTGACTACCAACAGTTCAGAAAGAAGCAGTTCTGACCATCCAGTCTGTGTCAACTCTTGAGAAGAACTTCCAGTTGGTTCCATTCCCCTTTACCCTTTCTATTCGTCCTTGAAAAGATTTGCTTTTGAAGCATTTGGGCAATTTCCTTTTGAAAGTTATTACTGAATCTGCTTCCACTGCCCTTTCAGGCAGACTGTCCCAGATTGCAACAGCCACTTGCTGCATCAAAACATTCTCCTCATCTCCAGTAATTTCTTGCTCATTAGCTTGCAAGTGTTTGTGTTTCAGATTACCTTGAGTTTACTTGCTGACTGTATCCTCAACTTGAAAGAACTGAAGACAAAGAATTATTTACTGCAGTGAGTTGTTGTGATTTAGAATAATGACGAGTTGGAAACAGAAAGGATACAATTGGAATATTGTCACTAACAAGATCAATCACCCAAAACTGATTTAAATATTTTTCTAAAAATATAGAGTACTGAAACAGTGCAGACCTCTATACAGATGGTAAGAAGAAGGGTCCCTTCCCAAAACGTCAGCTTTCTTGCTCCTCTGATGCTGCCTGGCCTGCTGTGTTCCTCCAACTCCACATTGTGAGATCTCTACAGAGGTCTGGAGGCAAAGACCAAAATTGCACATTCACAGGATATACTGAATCAACTTGTATGAAGACCAGGTGGAATACAGAGGTGTCAGATAGAATACATTTCACTCTAACAAAGTTTAGACTTGAAAAGTAAACACACTCCGGATCCAACGCATCATCCTCCGACACTTCTGCCATCTGCAGTCCGACCCCCCCACCAAAGACATTTTTCCCTCCCCACCCTTATCTGTTTTCCGAGGGACCACTCTCTCCGTGACTCCCTTGTCCGCTCCACACTCCCCTCCAGCCCCACCTCACCCGGCACTTTTCCCTGCAACTGCAGGAAGTGCTACACCTGCCCCTACACCTCCTCCCTCACCCCCGTCCCAGGCCCCAAGAAGACTTTCCACATCAAGCAGATGTTCACCTGCACATCTACTAATGTGGTATACTGCATCCGCTGTACCCGTTGTGGCCTCTTCTACATCGGGGAAACCAAGCGGAGGCTCGGGGACCGCTTTGCAGAACACCTATGCTCGGTTCGCACTAAACAACTGCACCTCCCAGTCGTGAACCATTTCAATTCCCCCTCCCATTCCGCAGACGACATGTCCATCCTGGGCCTCCTGCAGTGCCACAACGATGCTACCCGAAGGTTGCAGGAACAGCACCTCATATTCCGCTTGGGAACCCTGCAGCCCAATGGTGTCAATGTGGACTTCACAAGCTTCAAAATCTTTCCTCCCCCTGCCGCATCTCAAAACCAGCCCAGCTCATCCCCGCCTCCCTAACCTGTCCTTCCTCCCACCTATCCCCTCCTCCCACCTCAAGCCCCACCCCCATCTCCTACCTACTAACGTCATCCTGCCCCCTTCACCTGTCCGTCTTCCCTGGACTGACCTATCTCCTCCCTACCTACACTCACCTTTACTGGTTCCATCCCCACCTCTTTGACCAGTCTGTCTCCTCTCCACCTATCTTCTCCTCTATTTACCTTCTATCCACGTCCCCCTCTCTCCCTATTTATTTCAGAACCCCCTTCCCCTCCCCCATTTCTGAAGAAGGGTCTAGGCCCGAAACGTCAGCCTTCCTGCTCCTCTGATGCTGCTTGGCCTGCTGTGTTCATCCAGCCCCACGCCTTGTTATCTCTTGAAATTCAAGTTGTTGGTTTAATGGTGTTTTAAAGTTTTACACAGATTAAGTTTTGGGTAAATGCTAACTGCAGTGATTGTAATGAGATCAGCCAGGTAGACCTTATCGAATATGAGTTCCCTGATTGGGGCTGTTAACCTGGTCCAATCAGGGAGCCCTAGCTGACAGATATAAACAGGAGTGTCAGAGATCCTGCTCACTCTGAGAGCTGGCTCTGAGGGAGCTGGATCAATGTCAAGGACTCTCCATGTGTAAATATAAGGTGACTTGATGAAATACTGACCTCGGTGGAGTTATTTCACTAACTATTCAATTGTTCCTCTTATTTGTGAAGGTAAATCAAATCCTGTCAAGCCGATTTGTTAATCATTTTAAACGGGACAAATTTAAAAGGACAGGATCTAGAATGAACTGCCTGGAAGTCAGTGGATCTGACAAAAAAAACATACAGACCACTCATGGATGCTCCATTGCCCTTAAGGCTGAGATGAGGATAATGTCTTCACCCAGAGAGTGGGGAGCCTGTGGAATTGTCTGTCATAGAAAGCAGTTGAGGCCGAAATATTGAATGTTTTCAAGAAGGAGTTAGATACAGTTTTCAGGGCTAAAGGGATCAAAGGATAGGGGGAGAAAGAGGCATTAAGGACTGAGTTGGATGCTCAACCATGATGATGTTGAATGGGTGGAGCGGGCTCAAAGCGCAGAATGGCCTATTCTTACTCCTGTTTTCTATGTTATTGTGAATCAAGAAATGAAAGGAAAGGAAGAACACAAAATAATTACAACTCCATGTAAATAATCCTGAAAAACCATTTGAACTAAAATTTGACAAGTCCCTAGATTCTGATGAACTTCATCCTCAGGTCTTAGAAGCAGCGGTTGCTGAGATAGTAGATCCATTAGTTTTAGTTTTCTAAAACTCCCTAAATTCTGGAAAGGTCTCATTGTACTGGAAAATAACAAGTATCACACAATCACAGAATTATTTTGTTGCAGAAGGAGACCATTCAGCCCATCATGCCTACATTAGCTCTTCTATTTAGTCTGGCTCTATTATCTAGTGCCAGTCTCCTGCCTTTTCCCCAAATCCCTGCTCACCATTTCTAAGAAAATAACCATCCAATGACCCTCCTGAATGCCTCAATTGATCCTGCCTCCACCCACCACATTTCCAGGCAATGCATTCCAGACGCTAACCATTCGCTGGGTGAAAAATGTTCTTTTTCTCACATCACCCTTGCTTCATTCAAATATGATTCTTTCATTTAAGAAAGAGGGGAGACATAAATTAAGGAATGACAGGTCATAGGAAATAGTGGGCCTTTAGAAAATCTCGAGGCAAACAGGCAAAGTCAACATGGCTTTGTGAAAGAAAAATCACATTTGACTCAATTAATAGGAAATTTTTGAGGAAGGGATAAGTAATGTAGATAAAGGGAAACCAGTGGATGTACTGTCCTTAGGTTTCCAAAGAGCATTTAACAAGATGCCACCTGAATGGCTACTGCACTGAAAAAGAGCTCATGGTGTAGGGAATAACAATGTTGTAATAAGAAACAGGGTGTAGGGATAAGTCAGTTATTTTTGTATCAGCGTGAAGTTACTAGTGGTGCATTGCAGGGAACAGTGCTGGAGCCTCAAACATTTACAATTTACATAAGTGACTTGGATAAACGGACTGAATGTGTAGTTTCTGAATTTGCTGATGAGGGAAAAAAAGCTCAGAAAGTAAGTTATGAGGAGGGTGAAAGGAGGGTACAAAGAGATATAGATGGGATAAGTGAGCGGACAAAATTTGGCAGATGAAGTATAATGTAGGGAAATGTGAACTTGTTGGTTTTATCAGGAAAAAGAGAAAGTCAGTAATTTATTCAGACAGAGAGCGTTTCCAGAACTCAGTAGTGCAGAAGGATCTGGATAGCCTTGTATATGAATCACAAAACGGTAGTACGGAGGTGCAGCAAGTGACCAAGACAGCAACTGTAATATCGTTGTTTCTTGCTGGGGAAATGGACTCTAAAAACAAGGGTGTTTTCCTGCACTTCTTCAGGGTATTCAGGAGAACACAGCTGAGGCATTGTGTCTCCTTATTTAGAGAAGGATATAAATCTGTTAGAAGCAATTCCGGGACATTTCATTTGACTCATTCCAGACATGGGATATAATCTTACGAGGAAAGGTTGGATATGTCTGGTCCTGTACCCATTAGATTTAGAAGAATAAGGGCTGAGAGATATTTGAAATCTTGAGAGGACTATACAAGGTGAATGCTGAAGGGTTGTTTGTCCTTAGTGGAGATTCTGGAACTAGGGGACACATTTAAAAGATAAGACAGAGATAAGGAGAAATTTGATCTCTCTCAGGGAGTCATTAATCTCTGGCACTCTCTTTACCAGATAGCAGTGGAGGGATTGAGTCATAAATATCTTTAATGCAGAAATAGATGGATTCCTGACTGAAAAGGGCTTCCATAGTTATCTGGGTTAGCAGGAAGTTGTGTTGAGCCCACAATGTGATCAATCATGATCTTCTTGAAAGGAGAAGCAGGTTCAAAGGGCTGAATGGTCTCCTCTTAATCCTGATGCCTACATTTGTATTTAAAAGTGCTGCAGAAATCTTTCTGTTGTAGGTTTATGACACCTGAACCATGAGATGGCAAGTGATTTGCGAACAAGGCTGCTAATCTCACTCTATCTGCAGCTCTCTTACATATTTCTCTCCCAACAAAGGTCAGGTACCAGGTGAGTTTATATTTTGCACCAATCTCATACACAATCGTATCATTCTGCCTGAGATAAACTAGCGGAAAGAAGCAGTTTCTTGTTACTAATGAGGCCATCAACCCTTCATGCCTGTGCTGGCTCTTTGAACAAGCTTTCCAACTCACTCAGCTCAAACCCCAAGTTTTGCATTTTTATCCAATGGCATGTTAGAGTTGCAGCACAACGACAGACTAGTCGGCATTTGTCAGCCTTCGGAAAAATACTAACCGATTAGTCAGTTACTGCAGTCTTGGAATCTTGAAAATCTTTCCCCTTGAACTTTTTATCCAATTGCCTTTTGTACGTTACTATAGAAACACTGTCCAGTATCGCATCACAACAAGTTACTGAGGGCAAATAGAAATTCTCCTCATCACCACTCGTTACTTAAGCTAATTATCTTAAAACTTTCCTTTGGTTACTGAGTCTCCTGCCAGAGAAAGCATTTTCTGTTTATTTACTTTTTCAAAATCATTTTGAAAATCTCAATTAAATCTCACCCTAATTTTCTTAACAGTTCTAAAAACAGATTCATATTTGGCTCAAAATGCTTGCTTGTTTCCTTCTGTGAGAAAATCCCTAAATGAAACTCTAAAATCTTAACCAGAAATTGGGCCAAGTGTCACTTTTGTTGAGTTTCATGAAGGGTTTCATTCTGTGAGGTCTAACAAGTTTTCTCATCCCAAACCTGGCTCATTAATTAGGTCTCACACCCCTTTGGTACCCTTTTTGTCTGATTCTAGCCCAATTCTCCCGGTTGCCATTGGCCGACGTATATCCCCTGCCCGGATATCCTGGCATCCCTGGAGCTGGAGCTGGTGCCATCTGCACTGGCATTCAGGAGCTGCCCTGCATAGTTCATGACCTTTGCTCTGGAAATGGCAGCTTGGGGGAAATTTCACTTCCCAAGCAGGGACCCGGAGGTCCAGATGGATGGGATGTTGCAGAGTCAGGACCAGCACAGGAGGGCACCTTACCAGACTCTGGCAGTCTGGGTCTGAATCTGCTTCCTGGGTCAGTGGTCTCAACCATCGAGGGAATGCCAGATGAAGGTCATCTACCTTTTCTGCATTGCCATCGTGTTTCTGCTACACTCATTCTATCTTTGCAACTGCATCTACGTCCCACCAAGACTCATGCTCCACCACCCTTATTATTGAATGCAGCACCTTCCCTCACTCACTCACACCCTCCTCAACCATCTCACACAACTAACCTTTCCTGCTTTTGGCAATGCCTGCTCACTCAATTCCAAACATTCGAACAAGCAACAAGTGTAGGCCAATCGGCCCTTTCACCCTGTTCTGCCATTCAATAATAAGATTATGGCTGATCTGAACGTAACCTCAACTCTATATTCCTGCATATCCCCCAATAATCTTTCAACCCCTTGGTCATCAAGAATCTATCTCCCTATGCCTTAAAGTTAGTTAAAGGTTCTGCATCCCTTGCCCTTTGAGTCACCGCCTTTGCCCTACCTGCACCAGCAGCTGTGCCAGCCATTTTATCTCAATCAGATCCCCTCCCACCCCCGTTGTCTCATTCCAGGCAATAATGACCCACAGCAGGGCAGGAAGAGCTAGGATGGGTGGTGAGGTGCTCAGCATTCAGCTCCTTACTCCCTATGAGGAGAGGATATGTGAAAATTCCATTGACTGATATCAGACAGCCCCCCTGAGTGACTGTGCCCCAGAGGCCCCTAACCATGACTGAGGACTTCAGCCCATTCAGTTGATGCACACGCAGGGTGTTTGATGTGTAGGTTGCGGCGAATGTTGTAAGTGTGACGTTGTGATAGGATGGTGCCATGCCATAAAGTGTCCACCCCTTTGACTGATGACTTCTGATAACAGCTTACAAACTGCCTGGCTATCAGTGTGTGTTGAACTGAGCCTGCGATGCTGTGAACCTTTAAAATCAGGCTGGGGCTGATCAAAGCGGAAAAAGGCAAGGCAAAGGAGGGCTGCTGTGACTGTGTGAGCTGGGGTCCTGTTCCTGCACACAGACTGTCCTTGCAGCAGCACTGTAATGAGAGGTGCCAGCAAACTCTACGGTGCAGCCAACTGGTGCAGAGGCATACTGTAGTTGATCGGAGATGAGCCAGGAGGGTGAAGAGAGGCTGTTTTTTAATTCACTTATGGGACATGGACATTGCTGGCTGGCCAGCAGTTAATGTCGCAAGTAGCGACTGATACCACTGAGTGGTTTGCTAAGCAATTTCAGTTGAGAGCCAACCAAATACTTTTTTAATTCACTCACATGATGAGGGCGTCGTTGGCTAGGCCAGCATTTACTGCCTATTGCTAATCGACCAGCAAGTGGTTAAGAGGTTGTGGGTCTGGAGTCACATGTAGGCCAGACCAGGTAAGGACAGTAGTTTCTTTCCCTAAATGACATTGGTGAACCAGATGGATTTTATCATCAATTGTTTCATGGGCATTAATAGATTCTTTATTCCAGATTTATTTTATTAATTCGAAGTCCACTATCTGTCGTGGCGGGATTCGAACCCGGGTCCCCAGAACATTAGCTGAGTTTCTGGATGAATAGTCTAGCCATAATACCAATAGGCCATCACAATGGCATGTGTTAAATGCCAACGTCCAGGAACATGGATGCATGCGGTCACTGCCCATGGAGTGTGCCCTGAGATGTTGGTGCTGGGTGTCCAAGATGCAGGCCCACAGGAGTAAGCCATGACCTTGGAGTCACCAGGTACATCCCAGATTCTCATGTCAGAAATTCTAGGTGTCACAATTCCAATCAGCAGAGATTGTGAGCTTGCACATAAATGACACAAGATGGCATAGGAATGAGGCTGATAATTAGCAATCATTCTCATTAATAGGTCTCTCACTGCTTATTAGCAAGAATCTCATCTGCATGTACAGGACATGGATACAAAATGCGCCATTTTAGTCTCGATGTTGAGAGGAGGACTTCATTCGACATCTCGCCTGATTTACCTTAATTTCTCACTCACATTGTCCAGGATTTGGGAAGATTTAACCCTAGGAGTCATGGTTTTGAAAGAAAGGTGTCAGCCATTTGAGACAGAGATGAGGAAAATATTTTTCTCACACAGTCTTTGGAACTCTCCCCCTCAAAAGGCAGCAGAAGCAGGGTCTTTGAATAGTTTTAAGGCAGAGGTTGATAGATTCTTGATAAGTGAGGGGTGGGAGGGTGAAAGGTTATCTGGGGAGGAGGTGGGACTTCAAGCCGAGGAAAGGACAAAGACTGTTACTCCCAAAAATTACCACCAAAACACTGCAAGCCACCTGAGGCCTGTACTCCATCAGTCCAATACTGTAGGGGTCCGCTGTTTCTACTTCTGTATTTGACAGAACAGCTTTGGGATCAGTAAAGCATGCCATCTGTCACAGGTCAAACATTTCCTTTCTTTGCCTAATTAATCTAAGTATCGTATCTAAATTGCTCCCTCTAACAAACTCAATAAACAATCTCAAAATTGCTGACAATTGCTTGACTGCTGACATTAGATAATTCCCAGAAATCTCACTGTTTGTCCCTGCCCCCACCCCCTCACTAAATGCACCACCTACTTCACATCCTCCGCTGCCAAGGGTCAACACATCGAGCACATGTAGACAGGGCAGATCAAGGGGTATTTCTCCTAAGTCCCACAGGGTTGGGGGGGGGGTGGCTTCCTTTTAACAGATTAGCCCAGAATGTTGATCCCTCACCCCACCCCCTTTCCCCCCAGCTCTGCTGTATCCTTTTCTGATACATTCCAGTTGCATTCACAATTTGCTGCCATATTCTTTGCTTTGGCATTGATCGAAAGTTGTCCAAAGAAATGGGGCTGGGGATGGGGGAGGGGAAGTGGTTTAGAGCAGTGGGGGAGTGGGTTCGCTGAAAACCATGTTTTTAAGGAGATTATCATTAGACCACTGATATGTTTAATCAAAATCTGGTGTTGACCCAAGAAAGACAAGACTTTGGATATTGTCCAAATCTTATTAAAGCAGCCTATGTCCAAAAGCAACAAGACCTAGACAATATCCAGGCTTCAGCTGAAAAGTGCCAAGTAATATTCATGCCACTCAAATGCCAGGCAATGACCATCTCCAATCTAATCACTGGCTCTTGACATTCAATGGTGTTACAATCACTGAATCCCACACTCTTAACATCCTGGAGGTTACCATTGACCAAAAGCTCAACTGGACTCATCAGATAAATATAACAACTACAAGAGCAGGTCAGAGGCTGGAAATACTGCAGCATGTAACTCACTTCCTGACTCCGCAAAGCCTGTCCACCATCTACAAGGCACAAGCAAGGAGTGTGATGGAACAGTCCCCACTTGCCTGGATGGGTACAGCCCCAACAACACTCAAGAAGCTTGACACTATTAAGGACAAAGCCGCCCGCTTGATTGGCGCTACATCCACAAGCAATCACTCCCTCCGTTACCAATGCTCAGTAGCAGCAGTGTGTACTATCTACAAGATGCACTGCAGACATTCACCAAAGAAATTCACCTTAGACAGCACCTTCTAAACTCATGACCATTCCCATCTAGAAGGACATGGGCAGCAGATAAATGGGAACACCACCACCTACAAGTTCCCCTCCAAGCCACTCACCATCCTGACTTAGAAATATATCACCACTCCTTCACTGTCACTGGGTCAAAATCCTGGAATTCCCTCCCTAATGGCATTGTGGGTCAACCTACAACACATGGACTGCAATGGTTCAAGAAGGCAGCTCACCACCATTTTCTCATAGACAAATAGGGAC
Source organism: Ginglymostoma cirratum (assembly GCA_024137785.1). Classification (NCBI taxonomy): domain Eukaryota; kingdom Metazoa; phylum Chordata; class Chondrichthyes; order Orectolobiformes; family Ginglymostomatidae; genus Ginglymostoma; species Ginglymostoma cirratum. The sequence goes on along the minus strand of JAHRHZ010000021.1, from coordinate 818,404 downwards.
GGGCATTAAATCCCAGCCAGCGACACCCATTCCCATGAGTGAATATTAATAAATGAGGGTAACTAGTGATTAGGTATATTTATTTTCTTGTCCCACTATCTGACAATAAGATGGAAAGTTTTATGTTCTTGTAGTGCCATTCTGACCAGAGAACTTTACAAAGGGTTTTACTGCCAATGGAATACTTTTGAAATGTCATCACTGCTGCAATATGCAAAACTGGGCAACAAGCCCATGTACAGAAAACTCCCACAAACTGCAATATGATAATCAGTTTAGCTGCTTTTTAATCACAGAATTACCACACTGTAAAAGAAGGCCATTCAGCCTATCATGTCTGCACTAGAGCCAATCTCCTGTCTTTCCTACTCTCCTACTCACCTCCTCAATCTTGTACTCCACTAGTAGGAGAGACTAGGACTGAGGACACAGCCTCAGAGTGAAGGGATGACCCTTTACAATTGAGATGAGGAGGAATTTCTTCAGCCGCAAAATGGTTAATCTGTGGAATTTATTGCCACAGAGGGCTGTGGAGGCCAAGTCACTGAGTGTATTTAAAACTAAGATACATATGTTCTTGATTGGTGAGGGGATCAAGGGTTACAGGGAGAAGGGAGAAAAATGGGGAAGCATGGTGGCTCAGTGGTTAGCGCTGCTGCCTCACAGTACCAGGGACCCGGGTTTGATTCCAGTATGTGGAGTTTGCACATTCTCCCTGTGTCAGCGTGGGTTTCCTCCCACAGTCCAAAGATTGTGCAGGTTCAGGTGGATTGGACACTCTAAATTGCCCATGGTGTCTGGGACATGTAATTCAGGTGGATTAGCCATGGGAAATGCAGGGATAGGGTAGGGAGGTGAATCTGGGTGGGGTGCTTTTCAGAGAGTTAGTATGGACTTGTTGGGCCAAATGGTCTGTTACCACACCGTAGGGATACTATTCTATGAAATGGAGTTGATGGGAAACATATCAGCCATGGTTGCATGGCAGAGCAGACTTGATGGGCTGAAAGGGTTAATTCTGCTCCTGTATCTTAGGGTCTTTCCCCATGTCCCTGAACATAATTTGTCCAAAAACCATCTAATGCCTCAAATGAACGTGCCCCCACCACATTTCCAGGCAAAGCATTCCCTCATAGACTCGGTGGGTGAAGAAGTTTTTCCTCATCACACCCTTGCTTCGTTTGGACATCACTTTTACCCCTCTCCACTTTACAAAGTGCCTCCTGCCCTCTGTTCACCAAGAGCCCTCTCCTATGAAGCACTAAGGGGCGTGCTTGAAAGGGATGTGCTGTCAATGGGGGTAATTTTTCTTGTTTACGGGGGAGGGAGAGGGAGTTGTATCTTAATCCCCACCCCCTCAGGCGCAGATCCCACACTTTTACCAGAAGTTCAGCAAAGGATTCAAATCATTCATCACGTGAGAAGCGAAAAGGGAAGTTGCTAAATCTCATTCTTTCCAGACATTGCAAGCTGACTCTATTGAATTTGTGGTAATTTCAGGGCAGGGTTTTTTTTTGTTGTTCCTTGAACAGTGACCACCATGAGATCCGGAAGGAGCAGCCTATAAACTAGCGCTGGCATTGAACTGTGCGGAGCTGCCGGCGTACAGATCCGCGCAGATGTGGTGGTTTCTGATCGGGAGTTCGTTCTTGCCTGTAGCCCTGGTCATCTGGTCCTGCGCTGCCTTTGTCATCTCGTTCCTGATCGCGGTACTGACCCGGCATGTCCCTCCCCTGGTGCCCTTTATCAGGTCAGTGAGCATCGCCCATTCTGTCCCTCTCATAGGGAGGGCCCCAGCACATTCCCCCAAATCCTTCTTAGCTTCCGGAAAGGAGGGACACAAGTGGGGGAGGTGGGGAGGTGGGGAGGTGGGGGTGGGCAGGGGGAGTTCATCGTGAAACAGAAAGTGCAATAGAAACTCAGCAGCATCTTTAGACACATACACACAGAGCGTGAGAGAGAGAAACAGAGTTAACGTTTCAAAACTCTTGCTGTCTCCCTGCACACCTGCTTAGTTTCTCCAGCATTTTTTGCTTATTTTGTTTCTTTGTTAAAGTCGATCTTATCACATGTCTGATTTAACTTGGCTTCAGCCCCGAATTTTCCTGGGTCCGGTTACATTCTGTCTCTCTCTCTCTTTGCTCCTTGCCCTGCCTCCTCCTCACAGCCCCTTCCTTCCAACAGCTGGCTGTCAAAGTTTCACTTTCCCAAATTATCCGGCCCTTTGTACTCTCTCCCCTCTGCGGACTAGCGCCTACTTTGAAAATAATCTCCAGGGAAATCAACTCGAAGGTTTTCCGCTGTTTAAACTTCAATTAAATGTACTCCATCTCAGTAGACGCTTTGTAGAGCGGGTTTACTGCTCAGAGATTTTCCCGTCCTTTACCACAAATAATCCTCTAATCTTAGGTTTCATTTTCAAGTTAAAGATTAAACGGATTTCAGACAGAGGTGACTGACGGGATTTATACTTGCAGCCTCAGTGAAGGGATGATCTTTCAGAACCCAGATGTGGAGGAATATCTTCAGCCAGAAGATGGTGAATCTGTGGAACTCATTACCATTAGAGGGCAGGCCATTGAGTGTCTTTAAGACAGTGATAGATAGGTTCTTGATTAGTAAGGGGTCAAGGGTTAGATGGAGAAGGTGGGTGAATGGGGTTGAGAAACATATGAGCCAAGATTGAATGATGGAGCACACTCAGTGGGCTGAATGGTCTAATTCTGCACCTATATCTAATGGTTTTATTATGCAGCAGCTTCTCTCATCAATTAAAGAATCAAGCCTCTACCCCCTCGGGTGAATCTCCCTTTCCTCGGTCCTTTGTCCAAAGGCAGGCCTGACCCATCACTCAGTGATCTCTACCAAGGACAGGCCTGACCCATCACTCAGTGATCACCCCCAGGAACAGGCCCTGAATCCGCCCACAGAAGGAATGAGGGTTGAATCCCATGTTGGTTCCAACCTGCCAATCTCTCCCTCCCGCCCCCAGGAATGCAAGGTGCTTTGATAATATGTACCTTAATGTTCATGTTGGATGACCAGGTCTGTCTCCTGCTCTTACTGCCTGCTGTATTTGCTGGAAAGATTTATAAGTTGATAGCCAACCTGTTCCTCCTCCCCATGTCATGTAAACACAGGAAGGATGTTCCTAATGACCAGGGAGTCCAGAACCAGGGAACACTGCCTAAGGATATGGGGTGGGCCATTTAGTACTGAGATGAGGATAATATCTTCACCCAGAGAGCAGGGAGCCTGTGGAATTCTCTGCCATAGAAAGCAGATGAGATCAAAAGCATTGAATGTTTTCAAGAAGGAGTTCGATATAGTTCTTAGGGCTAACGGGATCAAGGGATATGGGGGAGAAAGCAGGAACAGACTGAGTTGGATGATCAGCTGTGATCATATTGAATGGTGGAGCAGGCTCGAAGGGCCGAATGGCCCACTCCTGCTCCTGTTTTCCCTATGTTTCAATGAACACACACTCTTTCCTGGAATGGGACTCAAACCCAGAGTTTCTGGCCCTCAGGCAGCAGAGCTACCCACTGAGCCACAAAACATCCGCCTAAACCATCCCACTGCTATTGTTCCAACAAGAGCACAATAGTTTCACATTTTCCCTTTCCTTGCATCGACATTGTTTGGAGGTGAGGATTGTCTGGTCATTTGATATGGCTATTTCTCTTTGTCACAGCAGCCACAATTTGTATTAAAGTAAGGGGAGATTTTGGCTTAAGTCAGAGCTTCAAAAAGTTGGGTTCAGAACCCAAAGTGCGGCCAGGAGCTGACATTTTGAGGGTGTCGGGTTCTGAGTCAGCAGTGACTCTTCAACAACCCCCTTTCTCCCTGCTTCAATAGGATTCCTCTTCCCCTACCACTAACTGGGGGATCAGAACTATTCACAAAACTACCAGTGGAGGCCACAATGGGAGAAAGTTTTGGGAAGCACTGGCTTATTGCTAATATCACTGGATGAGGAATCCAGATGCCAGGTTGATGAAGGGTCTGGGCCCGAAACGTCAAGCTTTCCTGCTCCTATGATGCTGCTTGGCCCGCTGTGTTCATCCAGCTCCACACCTTGTTATCTCTAATCCTCTGGTGACACAGGTTCAAATCCTACCACAGTGGCTAGTGGAATTTAAATTCAATTAAAAACAGATTTGGAGCTGAAAATTGATCAGCAGTGATGATGATTGATTATCATAAAACTGAACCTGGTTCCCCAATTGATCTTTTATATTTTTACTTGGTCTGATCCATACGTGATTCTTAAATGATCTTGGACTGAAGGGATGCCCTTAAAAAGGAACAATGACAGCCTTGGTAGTATAACAAGAGACTTAAGGAACGTAATCAGACAAAACATTGAATCAAACAGAGGGTAATAGGACAGATGAGCAAGGCAGGATTTAATCTGATTAAGCTTTTTATTTTGAGGAAGTGACACTTCAGATGTGGAAATCTAAACATCACATTGCAATTAACTTACAGAAAATCTGTGTCACATTTCCACTTAAGATACTGGGATTGAAACCAAAACTGATTGGCTTTCAAAGTTAGAGCTGCCTTTGGTGAAGGGGGTACAGAATGGATTGAATCTGTCAGTCCAGCATTGAGTGGAATTTCCCGGGACGATGTGCTGGAGGCTATGGTTTGTTCTCAATCCAAATCAGAAACCCAAATGTAAATGTGACCTGATTCAAAGACACTAGACCCATGAAGGAGGCCAGGGGAGAAAAGGCAGCAGGTCAGTTGGAGGAAGGACCCCACAGAATGGGTCTCACATCACAGGTGCTATGTCATGTCAACGAAGTGCAAAGTAGGAAATCGATGGTATGTTGAAACAGCGGATGGTGTAGAAATAAATAAAAGTGAAATAAATAGGTATTATCAGTAAAGGCAGACACCTTCATTGAACATGTGATGACAATTCTTTAATCAATCCAATCCTATGTTACATCCATTCAGCCCATTGACTCAGCTGTTCAACATAGCCCCATATCCCATAATCCTCCACATTAACCCTCTTCAATCAGCTTCAGTAAGTTCCTATTCCATCCGATTCCACCCACCTCATAGACATTGTCAGTAGTTGCTGGATAAGCTCAGCACGTCTGGCAACATTCTTTCACAGACACTGCCAGACCTGCTGAGCTTTTCCAGCAACTTCGGTTTTTGTTCCTGATATACAGCATCCGCAGTTCTTTCAGTTTTTCTCATAGACATTGTGTTCTTCAGATCTTAACAACAATCTGTCTGAAGAAATGTCTCCTCATTTTCCCCATTTTCCCCAAATTATTTGGAATCTATGGATTTGACAGATACAGAACATTGTGTGACAACGTTAACTTGTGCTGTTTAACAGCAAGAAGAGAAAAGCAGCATATTATTGAAATGTGGAGACACTGTAGCACTGTGAGGTACAGACAGTCTGGTAATCTGCCTGGTGACGTATATGATAGGATTCATCCCATGGCTCACCGTGCTTATCCATGTGTGGGCTCCTCAAGACACACTGAAGTGACGTCCATTTGTGTCCAATTCTGTGACAGGCTCTGCACAACATGAATTTATCACGTGGTTGAGTGGCTATAGCAAACTGTTCTAAATGAATGTTCCACACGCACTCAATGAGACCATACAACAATTATATATTGAGACCAATGGCATGTCTGTGAGCAGTTTGGATACTGCAGCTTGTTTGCCAACATGCCACTCAAAGAAGCCATTGACATCTGCACTCCGTCACCATGTGTAGCAATTTGCACCACTAGTCTCTCAATCTGTTCATCAAACTCATGAACTTAGCAACTTGTGCAGTTGAGCTCAGTTTCAATGACACTATCCTTATCCAAACAGGTGGCATTGCAGCTAGGCTTAACTATTGTTAACATCTTTGTTGGATACCATGAGATGGTCTAAAAGATTAACTCGTGCTTACAAACACCAAAGGAGACAGAAATCAAACAATCAGAAGCTGCTTGAAACGCCTCCTTGATGAAAAGACCAGAACCCTTTTAATATTTCTAATATATAGACATGTTTACGCAGCTACATCAAAGAAGTTCTTTACGCAGTTTAATAAACTCCATCTTGTGCTCAAATTTAACATTGAAATGGAGCTAATGAACTCCCCTTCCTCAATGTATTTGTTGAGAAATCAGAAAATGGACTGTTATCTGTTATTGACCGAAAGCCTACCTTCACTGGTCAATATTCACATTGGAATTCCTGCTTATTGGCAACCATGTGAATAGGACCCTAGGGCCCTGTGCTCATTGGGTAAGGGTTACACTAAGATAGAGCGTGTCAAAACTATCCTGCCTGACAACGGATTAAATCATCACTCATTGTACATGGTGAATTAGTGAACTTTCTCTGACTGCCTCCAATGCAATTACCTCCTTATGGCTAGTCATCCAACTCAGTTGTTTGTTTCTATTGAAGAGATAAGCAGGTAAATGGGATTAGAATAATTTGGTGTTTTTTGGTCATTATAGACATAATGGGCTGAAGGGCCTGTTTCTATGACTCTATGCAGTAGATTCATAATCCTTTTCTAATATTTTCTTGTAGTGACACGGGGACCCAGCCTCCAGAAAGATGCATATTTGGGTTAATGATAAACCTCTCTGCGTTTTTGGGTAAGTACAGGATCGTCAGTTTGATTTCCCAGCATGATTTGCTTTTGGATTGTACTTTCCGGCTAAATGTGGGTAGTTTTTTGTGTTGGATTCCCTTCGGTTTCTGTGAATGTATAAGATTGCAATGTGGGAAAGATGGGAATAATTAAACTGCGCATCTGCAACAGGCAAGTCGACAGGGGACTTTAGCTATTGAGATAAAGGAAAGACCACATAGTTTGTAGATGCAGCAGAGAGAAATGTGGGTCACTAACCACAGCGTCTGTAACTCCTAGCAAACAGAATCTTGAGCAGAAAAACAAGCTGCCTTCCTGCACTCAACCTTTCTCCTTCATCACCTCCGTCCCCCGACCTTCCTTTATCCCTCGTGTGTTTCTGTAACTATCCCTTAAACATATCCATGCTATTTACTGGGAAGAAAAGACTCAAGGCTGAATCTTACCAAATTTTGGTAAAGTTTTCATTGAGTTTCATGGAGCTTTGCTCTGCGTGATGCCTAGTGAGTTTTCCCACACTACTGTTTCAAACTCGCTTCATTTACTGTGTAGCCTGCCCCTACGGTGCCCCCATCACCTGACAGTCTGATTCTCCCACTCACTGTAGCCTCAATTATTTGTCACTGTTGGGGCATGCTGGCATTCCTGCAACCAATGCCATCTTTAACCCCCAGCTATTTACCTGGTCAAGTGTTGGCAGGCCAGAGTTTCCCTTCATCATCAAAGTAGTGGCACAGCAACCACAAACCAACGCTTCTCATGGCACAGAGGTGACATGGCTGACACTTCCCAATACGTACAGCTGCATATTCCCACAGAATGGCTGTTTAAGTGGCAGATCACACACCTCACTGGGCCTTAGCTACATCCCATCTTCCTAACGTCTCTCTCAGTCAATGCTACACTTACCTGAATGTAGTCCAGCATCTTATCAAAGATGAGTTTGGTGTCATCACACACAGGAAGTCTTCAAATGTTTCAAAAGATTAACTTGTATTTACAAAAGAAAATAGAAATCATTCAGAAGCTGCATTTGCCTCTGGAAATAGACAGGGGCTTTTTGAGCACTAGCAGTGTTACAATCAGTGATCCAGGTCTCATCTGGTGGAACTGGGTGCCAGTCAGGTCCTGCCTGGCTTGTAGTGCCCACCTCAACTGCATTTGATCATGCAGAGGGTGCTGTTCCTCCTTCTCAATATTCTCATCCTCCTCAGAACACTGCTGCAACTTTCCCAGTTCCTCAGCCTCCATCACATTCCCTGTTTTCCTGCTGCAGTAGTTTGGACTGTCCTGTTATGCCCCACTTGACTGGCCCAGACAGTGGAATCTCATCTTCAGGAGGCCTATCATCTTCTGAACCATGGTCCTGGTGGAAGAATAGGCAGCGTGGTATCTATGATTGGCTTCAGTCTGTGGTTTGTGTAACAGGGCTATCAACCATAGTTGCAGCAGATAGCCCTTGTCCCCCTGAAACCAGCCTTGTAATGCATCTGGACCCTCAAATGCAACAGAAAGATACGTCCGTAGAAACTGTGGATGCTGGAAATCTAAAACAAAAACAGAAATTGCTGGAGAAACTCAGCAGGTCTGGCAGCATCTATGGAGAGAAAACAGAGTTAATAGAATGCATTCTCCAGGATGTGGAGATCATGGCAGCTCCCGTGTACCTGTTGCAGATTTCTAATAAGTGGCACTGATGATCATAGAAGACTTACACATTGATAGAATGGGACTCTTTTCTGTTGATGAACTGAGCTGTATTGTGAGCTGGCCCTTTCAGTATGATGTGTGTACAGTCTACAGTGCCCTGCACCTAGAGGATGCTGGCTATCTTTCTACATCTTATTCCACAGGCTGTAGCCCTCACCTCATCACGGGGAAACAATGTGATCTGGCACCTATGGCTTTGGTATCAGTCTTGCTACATTTGTGGGAGGATGCCTGAGAGATCCCACAGTGGCTCCCCAAGTGGCTCCCTGCGATCAGTCAGTCACATAGAAATTCAACCTGGCTGTCTCTTTGGTGACCACTGGCACTGCCCGGTCACAGCTCCCAGCTCAGAAGCTGGTATCATTCAGTCACAGTGTCCTGGGATATTCTCAGCCTTCAAAGTATCACAGCAGTAGTGATGACAACTCCTGCTGTGACTGGATCTGTCCTACACATTTCCCATAACCCTGTGTAGGGAACAGAAGAAACACAACAGGTCCTTAGCAATGAGAGCAGTCAGTATTCACATCCCTTACAAATGAAAGCTGAATGTAATCCACCTTATGTAAAACCATAATGACATTCTGATAAGGTCAGAAATCACATGACACCAGGTTGTAGTCCAACAGGTTTATTTGAAAACGTAAGCTTTCAGAATCTCAGTCCTTCTTCAGGTGTCAGTGAGAGAGGTCGCATCAGACACAGAATTTATAAGTAAAAGATCAAAGGGTCACAACACCGATGAGGATGTACTAAACGAACCTAAAATGCTGTTAAATCTTGAATCAGTTAGAAGGTTTTAATCGATTAATATGTATATGTAAATCCCCAAACTCCTTTGAATTCACTGTCCTGAGAAAACATCAGCACCACACACTCTGGTAAGGAAGGTCATGTATTGACTCCTCATGGCGCTTTGACGTTGGACCTTATTCTGATGAATGCATCACTGGTCGTGAGGCAAATAAGTAGCAGCAGAGTGTAAGTGCCACACAAGCACTGATCCCTTCTACCTCCAGCTCCACATCACCCACCAAAGGTACATTTACATAGAAGGGAGTCTTACATCAGAATTACAGTTTAAGTGGGGGTGGGGATCTGCTCTTCAGGAGTGCTAGGAGCTGTGTGTATTATGGCCTTTTCAAGGTCACCTGTGATAACTTCAACTTCACAGAAATATCTCTCTTCGAATTGCAAGGACCAATAACATAGTCTAGATCACTTAGAACTAGCATTCACGCCCCACACCCTGGTACATGGAATACATTTCACATGTTCTTGCCAATGATTTCAGCTTGTCCTCTGTAATGCCTGATTGATGCAATTGCCTCTTGGCAGGACTCTCATTGCACAGAAGTCCATATTTTTGACCATCAAGCAGAACGTTACCTGGGTTTCTGGATTAATACTCCAGTGATAATACCACCAGTCTGTCACCTTCCCCAAAATGGACCCCACCTACTCTGTGCAGGCTCCCAGCTCTTTGCCATTTGTAGGTTGCATTTACCAACTGACAGATCACGGAAGGCAATGCTGTTCACACTGGACACTGTAAGTAGCAGGTGTGGTCTAGTCATCAGGTCCTTTCTCCAATCTTCAATCTGCTGTTCTACCTGGCACTCCCCTGGACAGCCCATTAGGACTGAATCCCACCCACACCTCGAACTGAAACTCCAACTCTCATCCTTAGCCCCAGCCCTGGGTTGTCCCTACATTTAGCCACTGTCCACCACTGTGCTCCACACCCCCTGGTGGAGGTGGTTGTCACGGTAATGACATCCCATGTCCTCCCAGGTGTTACTGGCTCCCCCCCACTAGCATATCGCAATTCCCCATTTCACTGTCCTGATGGCCTCCAGTCCCCCACCTCCTGGCTGCAACAGTATTTTCTGATACCCACCTGTAAGATTCATTCCACTCCAGGACTGACTGCAGCCCATTCTCTGGATTGTAGTGAAACTGAAGCCCTGACCTTGACGACCCCAAGTGATGACTGACTGTGCCCAAGCCCCTGGATTGTAGATGCTGTCCCTGTTTGACTATACCAGGACACCCACTCTGCTGACTGACTGCACCAGGACATCCCTTCCCCCCCACCAGACTGGCTGCAGGCTGACTCGACTCAACTGAGGGCTACTCTTCTTCTAGTTAGAGACATGACCAACCAATTGAGGCACATGCCTGTGTTTACCATACAGGCTGCTGCTGGCACATGCTGTAGGTGTTGCCCACTTAAGACAGAGACGAGGAGAAATTTCTTCCCTCAGAGGGAAGTGAATCTGTGGAATTCTTTACCGCAGAGGGCTGTCAAAGCTGATTCATTAATGTTTGAATCCAAGGTAGATTTTTAATCAGGAAGGGAATTGTGGGATATGGGGAAAAGACAGGAAGGTGGAATTGAGGATGGTCAGATCAGCAACAATCTCCTTGAATGGTGTGGCAGGTTCAATGGGCTGAATGGCCTACTTTTGCTCTTCTGTCTAATGGCCTTATAGTAGGGGTGCTGCCACGGAGAATGCACCAGTTAGATAATAGATCATTAACTACCAAGCTCAGAGTCAGCCTGTCCATTTTAAAATTGAGACAAACATTGTGTGCCTTTTTATCAGCGATACTGACACTCCCCTCTCTTTCTCTGTCTGTCTATATCAACCTCAGAGCCACCCCAACTATCCGCTTTAATTCGGTCGAATTATTCCCCATCCTCTAACACTGCTTAGGACAAAAGGTGAGGATAATTTTTCTCGGAGGGTTGTGCGACTTTGGAACTCTCTGGCTCATAAGGCACTGGAGGGAGATTATTGGATATTCTTAAGACTAAGGCAGATAGATTCTTGACAGGCAGGGAATTGAGGATAATCGGCAGTAGATGGAAATATGAAATTTGGAACACGAATATATCAGCCATGATGTTATTGAATAGTAGGGCAGTCTTGGTGGCCTGAATGGTCTGCTCCTGCTCCTCATTTGTGTGAACTCAGATCTTTAAACTGGCCTTCAGTTCCCAAGTGCTCAATCACAGATTGATAAGTAACGTACTTAAAATCCTGAACAAGTGCACGTTTTTGCACCAAAATCTCAATTTCCTGTGGTCATAGTTATTAATTAAAGCATTTCTGTCCAGCACCCCACGATATGAAAGGTATGTTTCTGTTTCTCTCTCTGTGCAAATCTGGATATTATCTAAATTACCACCTGCCGTATCTGTTCATCAGCTGATTGGTGTTTCTTGCATCATTTCCCCAGGTTTGATGGTTATGTACATTCGATACAAGCTGTTACAGACCTTGATTGAGAGGATTCCACTCATCAGTCCCAGACTAAACAGAAATGCACTAATATGTGGAGCACTTGGCTGCCTTGGAATGTGCATTGTTGCAAATTTTCAGGTATGTTATAGGCTGTAACATCAGAAGGTCAGAGCTCATTATTGTGTCTGCAATGCACTAATACGGGGAAGACATTGGGTATCAATGTGGGAGGTTAACCTTTGTTCTTGTTCCCAGTGCCAGCTCTTGTTTCATCAAGAAAGGAAGCAAGGGCGACAGGAAGGAAGAAAGGAAGGACAGGACTGTTCAGCCAATTTACACGCAACAATCTCACTGTGATAATTGCCAGACGATCTGTTTCTGAGATGTCATAGAGGGCTAAACATTGAAAAGAACATCCAGGGAGAACTTCCCTGGTGTTCTTCAAAGCAGTGCTGCGAGATCATCCGAGTCCACCTGAGAATGCTGGTAGGACTTAATGTCTTATTTCAAAGGAAGCAGGGCAGCACCGTGGCTCAGTGGTTAGCACAGCTGCCTCACAGCATCAGGGATCGGGTTCGATTCCTTGGACGACTGTGTGGAGTTTGCACATTCTCCCCGTGTCTGTGTTTGTTTCTTCTGGGTGCTCCGGTTTCCTCCCACCGTGCAAGTTAGGTGGATTGGCCATGCTAAATTGCTCATAGTGTCCAGGGATGTTTAAACTGGGTGGATTAGCCATGGGCAATGCAGGATTATAGGGATAGGGTAGGGGGTGAATCTGGGAAGGATATTCTTTGGAGGGTCAGTGTGGACTTGATGAGACAAATGGCCTGTGGCCACACTGTGAAAATTCTATATTTTTAAAATAAAAAGTGTCTCTGACAGTGCATCAGTGCTTCAGTAGTACACTATCCAATCGCCTTGCCTTCAACTTCAAGTCCCTGATGTGAGACTTGAACCTATAACCTTTGAACTTCTGGGGTAGTAAGGCTATGAATGACACTTGAAATTCATTTGGTACAATTTACCCCAGAAGAACATAGCCTAATCTTACTAAAATCGATTGTGTCACTAATGTCTTTAAAGGAAGGAAATCTGCTGTCCTTCCCTGGTCTGACCTACATGTGACTCTAGACCCACAGCAATTGGTTGACTCTTAACTGCCCTTTGAAATAACCAAGCAGGCCATTAGTTGTATCAAACCACTCTCCCAGCAATTAGCAATTGGTAATAAATGCTGGCTTAGCCAGCAACGCCCACATCCCATGAATGAATAAGTGAGAGATGTTCTTAGAAAACTGTTTTTAAGAACAAATAGGAACAAGTTGTGGTTATTTAAATGTTTCTTTTGTCTCGTGGTTAACTTCATGAGGATACCCCTGATTATAAGCACAAGGGTGCCAAGGATTTCTTTTTATTCATTTGTGGACTTTATCCTAGGATTCTCTGGGAAGCCAGGTAGGAGATTGCAGAGCCTTTGGCTTTGATCTTTATGTCATCATTGTCTACAGGAATAGTGCCAGAAGACTGGAGGATAGCAAATGTTGTCCCCTTGTTCAAGAAGTGGGGTAGAGATAACCCTGGTAACTATAGACCAGTGAGCCTTACTTCGATTGTGGGTAAAGTGTTGGTAAGGATTATGAGATAGGATTTATAATCATCTAGAAAGGAATAATTTGATTACGGATAGTTAACATGGTTTTGTGAAGGGTAGGTCGTGCCTCACAAACCTTACTGAGTTCTTTGAGAAGGTGACCAAACTGGTGGATGAGGGTAAAGCAGTTGATGTGGTATATATGGATTTCAGTAAAGCGTTTGATAAGGTTCCCCAAGGTAGGCTATTGCAGAAAATTCAGAGGCATGGGATTGAGGGTGATTTAGTGGTTTGGATCAGCAATTGGCTAGCTGTAAGAGGTCAGAGGGTGGTGGTTGATGGGAAATGTTCAACCTGGAGTTCAGTTACTAGTGGTGTGCCGCAAGGATCTGTTCTGGGGCCACCGCTCTTTGTCATTTTTATAAATGACCTGGATGAGGGCATAGAAGGATGGGTTAGTAAATTTGCGGATGACATTAAATTCGGTGGAGTTGTGGTTAGTGCGGAAGGATGTTGCAGGTTACAGAGGGACATAGACAAGCTGCAGAGCTGGGCTGAGAGGTGGCAAATGGAGTTTAATGTGGAAAAGTGTGAGGTGATTCACTTTGGAGGGAGTAACAAGAATACAGAGTACTGGGCTAATGGTAAGATTCTTGGTAGTGTGGACGAGCAGAGAGATCTCGGTGTCCATGTGCATAGATCCCTGAAAGTTGCCACCCAGGTTGATAGGGTTGTTAGGAAGGCATACAGTGTGTTAGGTTTTATTGGTAGAGGGATTGAATTTCGGAGCCATCAGGTCATGTTGCAGCTGTACAAAACTCTGGTGCGGCTGCACTTGGAGTATTGCGTACAGTTCTGGTCGCTGCATTCTAGGAAGGATGTGCAAGCATTGGAAAGGGTGCAGAGGAGATTTACCACGATGTTGCCTGGTATGGAGGGAAGGTCTTATGAGGAAAGGCTGAGGGACTTGAGGCTGTTTTCGTTAGAGAGAAGAAGGTTAAGAGGTGACTTAATAGAGACATACAAGATGATCAGAGGATTAGATAGGGTGGACAGTGAGAGCCTTTTTCCTAGGATGGTGATGGCTAGCATGAGGGGACATAGCTTTAAATTGAGGGGTGATAGATATAGGACAGATGTCAGAGGTAGGTTCTTTACTCAGAGAGTAGTAAGGGCATGGAATGCCTTGCCTGCAACAGTAGTAGACTCGCCAACTTTAAGGGCATTTAAATGGTCATTGGATAAACATATGGATGATAATGGAATAGTGTAGGTTAGATGGGCTTCAGATTGGTTTCACAAGTCGGTGCGACATCGCGGGCCAAAGGGCCTGTACTGCGCTGTAATGTTCTATGTTCTATGTTCTATGGGTATCACCAGAAAGGCCAGCATTTATTGCCCATCCCTAATTGCCCTTGAGAAGATGCCTTCTTGAATACAGCTGAATGGTTTGCTCAGCAATTTCAAGAGGCACTTAACAGTCAACCAAATCTTGTAATGGACAGCTTAGGCCAGATCAGACTTCCTTCCCTACAGAGCAAGACTGAACCAAACAGATTTTCACATCAATCCAATTGTTCCTTCATCACCACTTCTGAGGCTAGTTTTTAACACAAACTTGTTTAATGAACTGAATTTAAATTCCCTAGTCACTCTGGTGGGATGTGAAGTTATGTCCTGGATTACCGGCACAATAATATAACCACTTTGCGATCGTAAATATTGTCTAACCAACCTATTCAACGATGTTATTGCACACTGTGGAACTCGGGCCTTCATTTCAGAAGAAGGGACACTGTCACTGTGCCACCAGACCCCTTCACTCTGCAATTATACCCTTACCAATATAAAGCACTTTTCACTTGTACATTACAATTTGTGTTCTGTTCTCTAATCCATTAGAATGTTCCTCCTGAACATGCACCAGGTGCCTAGTGTTCCTGACAAGGTTCGTGGAGCTGATAAATTGACAACAACTACTGAATGATTGACCCCATTAAATAAAATTGTCTTTCTAGATTGTATGCTGATATTTGAAGGGAGATGGTTAAGTTTCCATATGTATTGATAACAGATGTGCTTAATAACAGTCATTCCTGTACAAAATATATTGTACATAAAGTTCACAACATGTACTAGACACAATTATCAACCTATCACCTTACCTCCCGTATCTCAATGAGGAGTATATTTTACAATCTGTATGCTTCTCCATTTGACTAACATTTAGAATATTACACAATATTTAGGAATCACTAGGATTCTTGATGCCTCTTGAAAGTTATATAATACATAACATATAAAGAAGGTGGAGACATCATTAGAATACCGCAGGAAGGAGAGGTCAATACGCCATCGAAATATTTGCCCCAATTTTGCAATAAATGCTAGGTGCAAATTTGCTCCAAAACTGCCAAGGGGTCATTATTTATTTGTCCAACAAGAATGCAAAAAGTGATTCGGCCATTGACTGTTGAATGTCAAGTGGAATATTTTTAGGATTTCAAACAGTCAAGACATGTTCAAAGCGAATGTTAAGTAGAGTGTAACAGCCAATGCTTCCACTCAGAAAATATCTTCAATAAAATTTCAATGAGGCATATATTTGTTTGCCTCTGTTGCCTTTTCCACGGTCAGTCAGTTTGGGAAGGATTCACCTAGATTGAATTGACCAACCTTTGGAAATGGGTAGGTTTCCAGAATCACCAGCATCCTCAAAGCAAATAGCTGAAAAAAAAAGTGGTGATTATTTGTTCTTCAAGCGAAGGGAGTAGTTATTCCAATGTTTGAACAATAGAATCTTGTAGCACAGAAGGAGGCCATTTGACCCATTGTTCCTGTGCCAGCTCTTAAAAAGAGCTAATCACTTCTTTCTCAGTAACCCTGCACATGTTTCTTTATGAAGTATTGTTCCAACTCCCTTTGGAAAGTTTCTGTTAAACCTGGGTCCACTGCCCTTTCAGACAGCACTATCTAAATTACAACCATTCACTATGTTTAAAAAAAAACACAGTTCTCCTCAGCTCACCTTTGGCTTTTTCACTCATTGCCTTGGATGTGTCCCTCAGGTTACCAAATCATCTTATTGATTCTGATCAAATAATCTGATTTCATCAATACTAGAACTTCCAATTTCTCGTCAACTCACTTCAATTTTTTTGTCTTGTGTTTAGGAAACGGCTTTGAGAATAGTTCATGACATTGGGGCACTGCTGTCATTCGTCATGGGAACTTTGTATCTCACACTGCAGAGCTGCATTTCCTTCAAGATGATGCCTTACCATCACACTCATCTGGTTTGTGGCTTTAGGATACTGCTGTCGATAGTGTCCACTGTTGCCACCATCCCTAGTATCCTTTCTGTGGAAGGGGGAGGTCATCATATTGAACTGGTCTTTTCAGTGGCATTGAAATACAGTAGGAGTCATTCAGACTTTGTGTAAGAGGAGTAAAAGTGTATTTGGAGGCAGGTTTCCATAGATACCTACAGGTAGTTCTGCTATAGCACGTGTTTCATTAACGCGAATTGGCTGTATCGTGATTGATGAACAGTAGACACTGTTTGGATAACGCAAACTTTCTGCGGTACAGGTATAGTGATTTCCCTATAATGCGATTTTCTATGGCAATTTTCTACAGCGTGAGGTTACACAAGAAAGCAACTATCGCCTTATAATAGAACTACCTGTACAACACATGGTGCTTTTGGAAAAGATCTAAATAATGAATTCCAACCCCCCCTACTGCTCTTTTCCTATTACTCAGCATGATGTGGATGTGCTGGTGTTGGACTGGTGTGAGCAAGGTCAGAAGTCACACAAGACCAGGTTATAGTCCAACAGGTTTATTTGAAATCAGAAGCCTTTGGAGTGCTGTTCCTTCATCAGGCGAATCAAATAAATCTGGTGTCCTATTACTCAGCAAGTGTCAAGTATGTATGACAATTCCCTTTTGCAAGTCACTGTTGAATCTGCTTCCACGGTAGCAAGTTGCAAACTCCTCCTCTGGATCGTTTGTCAGTTATCTCAAGCCTGTGTCTTCCTTTCTGATTCTCCCACTAATGAAACAGTTCTTGTTATTTAATATTCTCTGAATCCCAAATAATTCTGTCTGCTTCTTATTAAATCTGACCTGTGATCTAACAATCACGAGAGATGCCAAATCTGCCAACACACCTAATACTGCGTCTACGTTATCACAAAATGTCAGAATGACCTATAAATTGTGGATATTGCTGAGCCTTGTTGCATTAACTTACAGATACTTACTGGGAAATACTCACAGATTTACTGGTTTAACCCTTACTTTACCCTTTTATTCATGTGGATGTTGCTGGTAGGGCTAACATTTATTGTCCATCCCTAATTACCCTTGACAGTGGTGAAGAGTCAACTACATTTCTGTGGGCCTGGAGTCACATGTTGCTCGACTGGATAAAGATGGCAGATTTCTTTCCCTAAAGGTCATTAGTAAACTGATTTTATTTTGTAATAAGCAATGAGAGCTTTGAGATCACCACTACTGAAACTAGATTCACATTTCTGATTTATTAATTGAATTTAAATTCAATGGTGGCATTTGAACCAAAGTCCGAGTCTTTCTCCTGAGCATCCATATTGTTAGTTCAGTGATATTATCGGTCCACAGTCCCAGCAAGTTTGTGATATTCATTACAGGTACTACACTAAAGACAGCAAGGATCCTTCATTTTACTGAAAATGAGAAGCTGGTCATAAGATAGATTGATTTATTTATTCTGAAATCCGCTGGCTGTAAGGTTTAGTGTGGCTGTTTGGATCTTGTCAATCTAAATTCTTTTTCTCCTTTTGGATGCTGCTCAGGTTTCAACTTCCTTGTTATTTCCACTTTGTTATCCACCAATCATGTTGCACAGATGCTTTCTTTCCCCCTCATGGAATCTCTATCTTGTGGAAGCAGGCCATTCTGTCTATATCAACCCTCTGAAGAGCCTCCCACCCCCCATTCTATTTATGGATTCCCCATGACTAATACACCCAGACTGCACATCCCTGGACACTATGGGCAATTTAGCAATCCACCTAACTTGCACACCTTTGGACTTGGATGGAAACCGGGGCACCTGGAGGAAACCCACACAGGGAGAATCTGCAAATGCCACACAGTTGCCACAGGGTGGAATCGAACCTGGGTCTCTGGTACTGTTAAGACAGCAGTGCTAACCACTGAGCCACTGTGTTGCTTTCTTTCCAATTTTCATGTTTCAAATCTAGTGGCGTATTGACCAAAGAAATTCGTTCCTTAAAACGCTGCGTCAATAAACACCCTTTGAAGTAAAATCATGGCAACTGCCTACTTGAACAGTGACAAAATAGTTTTTAAAAAATACTCTTATAAGACCCGAAACGTCAGCCTTCCTGCTCCTCTGCTGCTGCTTGGCCTGCTGTATTCATCCAGCTCTACACCTTATTAACTCTTATCACAGGTAGTGTTTTTCCAAGCTTCCCAACATGACCCTCAGATTCCTGTCCATTCCCTGGGATCTTACTGTCACTGAGTAGAAAGGAAAGGTAGGTGCCTTTTCCCTTGGATGGGGGATTTCAAGATGGGGTACGTATTTTTAAGATAAGAGGAGAGAGATTTGTGCAATGTAACCTGTATGTCTCTGTCTAAATCTTTTTGATCTGTACATCCTTTGTTTACTATGATCTGCCTGTACTGCTAGTAAAACAAAGCTTTTCACTGTATTTCAATACGCACCAATCAATCAATTAATCAATTAAAAAAGAAGACATGAGGAGCAAATTTTTACAAAGAGGGTGATTCATGTGTGGAATGAACTTCCTGAGGAGGTGATGGATGTAGATACAGATACAACATTTGAAAGACATTTAGGTAAGTATATGAATATGAAAGGTTTGGAGGGATATAGGCCAGGAGCAGGCAGATGGGACTAATTTAGTTTGTGATTATGTTCAGCATCGATTGTTTGGACCGAAGGGTCTGTTTCCGTGCTGTATGAGTCTATGACTGAGATTCAGCCACATTGCTGTGTGGTCTGGAGTCACATTTAGACTAGACTGGGTAAGGACAGCAGGTTTCCTTCCCTAAATGACATTAGTAAATCATGTGGTTCAACTACGTCAAAGTAATTACACGGTCATCGTTAAGCTAGGTTTTGTCCTTTAATTCCAGGTTTTTATTTCACCATCTGTCATGGTGGGATTTGAACCTATGTCCCCAGAACATAGGGACACGGAGCCCGGAGTCCAAGATTACAGGCCTATTGACATTACCACTCAATCCTGGAGTAGCTTTGGTTCTAGCACTTACTCAATGGGTGGCAGGTTGACTCAGTGATCAGCGCTGCTGCCTTACAGTGCCAGGGTCCTGGGTTCAACTCCACCCTCAGGTGATTGTCTGTGTCTGTGTGGAGTTTGCATGTTCTCCCTGTATCTGTGTGGCTTTCTTCCAGGTGCTCTGGTCCAAAGATGTGCAGGTTAGGTGGATTGGCCATGGGGAATTTGGGGTTGGGTCAGGGTGGGATGCCCTCAGAGGGTCAGTGGTGATTTGATGGGCTGAATGGCCTGCTTCCACACTGTAGGGATTCTGTGATTCACTGGAAACATGGCAAACACCAGGAGCCATGTTCTGAGGGTGTGAACTCCAGGCAGCAGCACCCTGATAGACTTATTGATGAAGCCAAGTGAAGATAGCAAGAAGATAGTCTTCATGCAGAAGCCAAGGACAGCCTTCTGGGTAGTTTGGAGTGTACAGGACAGCAGAAAAGGAATGATTAATCTCAAGCAGATGGCTGATTAATGGAAAACTACAACTTGACTCCTTCACATTCTGGAGTCAAGAGGTTTCTTTTTATGCTCATAAATGTTGAGAACTGTCTCTAACTTACTTTCAAATTGAATGGAAAAACCCCGTGCTACGTGACCTATAATATTTAGCAAAAAGTCTTTGAAATACCGCAGTCAATGCTGATGATTCACAATCACTTCCTGTGGGTGAAATGAGATATTCCAGAGCTTGTTAAAGGAGTCAGTTTGCAAACTGAAAAAGGGTGTGCTGCCGTACTGTTGTTATTTAAAGCAGTAAAGTGACAACTCATCAACGTTAGGCCAAATAAAGATATATCAGAGGATGTTCTAGAAGCTAAGAACAATGGAGGAGGAAATAGATTTCAAGGACCGAACACAAAACCACAAAAATTTTCAACAGATGCAAACATTGTTAAAAAGACAATTTTTTTTAAATTCATTTGTGGGATGTGGGCCTCACAGGCCTGGCCAGCATTTCTTGCCCATCCCTAGGTGCCCCCAAGAAGGTGGTGGTGAGCTGGCCTCTTGAACTGCTGCAGTCCTCCTGCTGTAGGTTGACCCACAATGCCCTTATGGAGGGAATTCCAGGATTTTGACCCAGCAACAGTGAAGAAACGGCGATGTATTTCCAAGCCAGGATGGTGAGTGTCTTGGAGGGGAACTTGAGGGGGTGGTGTTCCCATGTATCTGCTGCCCTTGTCCTTCTAGATGGAAGTGGTCATGGGTTTGGAAGGTGCTGTCTGAGGATCTTTGGTGAATTTCTGCAGTGCATCTTGTAGATAGTACACACTGCTGTTACTGAGCGTTGGTGGTGGAGGGAGTGAATGTTTATGGATGTGGCGCCAATCAAATGGGTTGATTTGTCCTGGATGGTGTAAAGCTTATTGAGTTTTATTGGAGCTGTATCCATCCACGCAAGTGGGGAGTATTCTATCACACTCCTGACTTGGGCCTTGTAGATGGTAGACAGGCTTTGGGGAGTCAGGAGGTGAGTTACTTGCTGCAGTATTCCTAGTTTCTGATCTGCTCTTGTAGCCACTGTGTTTATGTGGTGAGTCTAATTGAGTTTCTAGATCATGATAACCCCTGGGATATTGATAGTGGGGTTCTCCGTGATGGTAACACCATTGAATGTCAAAGGGCTATGGCTAGACTGTCTTTTATTGATGATGGTCATTGCCTGGCATTTGCGTGGCACGAATGTCACTTACCACTTGTCAGCCTAAGCCTGGATGTTGTCCAGATCTTGTTGCATTTGAACACGGACTGCTTCAGTATCTGAGGAGTTGCGAATGGTGCTGACCATTGCGCAATTATCGGCAAACATCCCCACTTCTCACCTTATGATGGAGGGAAAGTCATTCATGGAGCAGCTGAAGATGGTTGGGTCTAGGACACTACCCTGAGGAGCTCCTGCAGAGATGTCCTGGAGCTGAGATGATTGACCTCCAACAACTACGGGCAACTTCCTATGTGCTAGGCATAACTACAACCAACGGAGAGTTTACTCCCTGATTCCCATTGATTCCAGGGCCTAGGGCTCCTTGATGCCACACTCGGCCTAATGTAGCCTTGATGTCAAGAGCTGTCACTCTCACCTCACCTCTGGAATTCAGCTCTTTTGTTCCTGCTTGAACCAAGGCTGTAATGAGGTCAGTAGCTCAGTGGCTCTGGAGGAACCCAAACTGGGTGTCACTGAGCAGGTGCAGCTTGATAGCACTGTTACTGACACCTTCCATCACTTTACTGATAATCAAGAGTTGATTGATGGGGTGGTCATTGGCCAGGATGGATTTGTCCTGGTTTTTATGAAGAGGACACACCTGAACAATTTTTCACATTGTCGGTTAGATACCAGTGTTGTAACTGTACTGGAAGAGCTTGGCTAGGGGAGGGGCAGGTTCTGGAGCACAAGCCTTCAGAATGTGACCCTGTGCAGGGATGTAATTTTAAAGACATATAAGCATTTCTTGTTCTGAGGAAGGGTCACCAGATCCGAAACAGTAACCCTGTTTTCTCCTCCACAGATGCTGCCAGACCCGCTGGGCTTTTCCAGCAACTTTGTTTTTGTTCCTGATTGACAGCATCCGCAGTTCTTTTGGTTTTTATTAAACATTTCTTGCACTTACAAACAGCTGTTTAATATTGTTCTATGTTGTGTTTCAAGGCATACTCACTTTCAGTGGTCAGTGCATTGAGTACAGGAGTTGGGATGTCATGTTATGGCTGTACAGAACATTGGTTAGACTGATTTTGGAATACTGCGTTTAATTCCGGTCTCCCTGCTACAGGAAGGATGTTGTTAAACTTGAAAGCGATCAGAAAAGATTTACAACAATGTTGCTGGGCTTGAAGGATTTAAGCTATAGGGAGGGGCTGAATAGGCTGGAACTTTTTTCTTTCAAGCATCAGAGGCTGAGGGTAGCCCTGTAGATGTTTATAAAATGATGAGGGGCATGAATAGGGTGAATAGTCAAGGACTTTTTTTCCCAGGGTTGGGGAGTCCAAATCTAGACAGCGTAGGTTTACGATGAGAGGGGAAAGATTTAAAAGGGACCTAAGGGGCAACTTTTTCACACAGAGGGTGGTGCGTATATGGAACAAGCCACAAGAGGAAGTGGGGGAGGCTGGTTCAATTACAATTTAAAAGGCATCTGGATGGGTATATGAATAGGAAGGGTTTACAGGCATATGGGCCAAATGCTGGCAAATGGGACTAAATCAGCTTAGGACATCTGGTCAGCATGGACAAGTTGGGCCAAAAGGTCTGTTTCTGTGCAGTCTAACTTCAAGACTCTATTGCTGGAATGTTGCCAGGGTCTGTAGCCTTTATAGTATCTAGTGCCTCCATTCGATTCTTGATATCATGTGGAGTGAATCAAATTGGCTGAAGACTGATATCTGAGATGCTGGGGACCACTGGAGGAGGCTGAGATGGATCATCCACTGGGCACTTCTGGCTGAAGCTTGTTGCGAATGCTTCAGCCTGATCTTTTGCACTGATGTGCTGGGTTCTTCCATCATTGAGGATGGGGATATTTGTGGAGCCTCCTCCTCCAGTGAGTTGTTTAATTGTCCATCACCTTTCACAACTGGATGTGGCAGTACTGCAGAACTTAGATGTGATCCGTTAGTTGTGGGATCGCTTAGCTCTGTCTATCACTCGCTGATTTTGCTGTTTGGCGTGCAAGTAGTCCAGTTTGGTAGCTTCACCAGGTTGACCCTTCATCTTCAGGTATGCCTGGTGCTGCTCCTGGCATGACCTCCTGCGCTCTCCATTGAACATAATGGAATGTTGGCCTTTATTTCAAAGGATCTGAAATACAAAGTGGTGAGGTTAGATTCAATAAATGTGGAGCTGGGAAAGCACAGCTGGTCAGACAGCATCTGAGGAGCAGGAAAGTCAATGTTTCGGGCCAAAACCTTTCATTGGGACTGGGGAGGGGGAGGGAGGGCCCAGAAATAAATAGAGGGAGGGGGAGGGCCTGGGGGGAGGATAGGTAAGATGAAAATAGGTGGTTTCAGGCAGGGGATATTGTGATTGGTCAGTGGGAAGGGTGGAGTGGATAGATGAGTAGGAAGATGGACAAGTTAGGACAGGTCAGGGAGGTGAGGGGAGGGCGAGGGACGGACTGGGGGGTGGAAAGATCTTAAAGCTGGTGAAGTCAACATTGAGGCCATTGGGCTGTAAGCTCCCAAAGCGAAATATCAGGTATTGTTCCTTCAGTTTACATTTGGCCTCACTCTGACAGTGGAGGAGGCCAAGGACGGGCATGTCACCAGGGGAGTGGGCCGGGGAGTTAAAGTGGATGGTAACTGGAAGGTCGGGTGGGTTGGTTCATGCAGAGTACAGATGCTCCGCAAACCCATCCCCGAGTCTGTGTTTAGTCTCTCTGATATAAAGGAGACCACATTGGGCACAGTGAATACAATAGATCAGATTGAATGAAGTGCAGGCGAATCTCTGCTGGATCTGGAAGGGTTGTTTGGGGCCTCGGACGGAGGTGATGGGAATGTGTAGCACCTCCTGCAGTTGCAGGGAAAGGTCCCGGGTGCGGTGGAGAGGTTGGTAGGGAGTGTGGAGCTGACGAGGCACTCACAGAGTGAGTGGTCCCTGCGGAAAGCAGACAGGGGTAGGGAGGAAAATGCCTTTCTGGTGGCGGTGTCTGATTGTAGGTGGCAGAAATGTTGGATGATGATGTGATGTATTTGGAGGTTGGTGGGGTGGTATGTGAGGACTAAGGGGACTCTATCCTTATTGTTGTTGGGGGGAGAGGGTTTGAGGGCAGAAGTGCTGGAAATGGAGGAGATGTGGATGGGGGCATCCTTAATAACAGAGGACGGGAAACGACGGTCTCTAAAGTAGGAGGATATCTGGGAAGTTCTAGAGTAGAAAGCCGCATCCTGGGAGTGGAGGCGGAGGAATTGTGAGTATGGGATAGAATGTTTGCATGGAGGAGAGAGAGTTGGTGTACTTCAGATAATTGTGGGAGTCAGTGGATTTGAAATGGATGTCAGTGGTGAGTCAGTTACCAGAGATGGATACGGAGAGGTCCAGGAAGGGGAGGTAGGTGTCAGAAATAGTCCAGGTGAATTTGAGGGCAGGGTGGAAGGTGTTAGTAAAGTTGATGAACTGTTCAAGCTCCTCACGGGAGCACGAGGTAGCACCGAAGCAGTCACCAAAATAACTGAGAAAGGGGTGGGGTGTGGGGTTAGATGTTAGTTGACTAGAGGTCAGGTCAAATCCAGAATAACTGAGCTCAGAACTGAAGGAAGATCCACAGTCTCTAAAGTTGGGAGATTCAACCAGCTGAACACAGTAACAGGAGTACGCCATTCAACCCATTGTACCTGCCCTGCCATTCAACATGATCGTGGTTGATTGGACACTTTCATGCCTTTTACCCAACCTATCTCTGTAACTCTGTATAGCATTGGTAAACAAAAATCTATCAATTTCTACAATAAACATACTTAAAAACTCAGCTTTCACAGCCCTCTGTGGTAGAGAATTTAGAAGGTTCACAATAGTCTAAAGTCAGAGAATGTGTGGCCTGTTGAACAGCTGGAGATCTTCAATAGGGCAATTTCCTCAGGCGTTCTCATTGTTTGGGAAGTCCTGTCTTCTCTTGTACCTATATGTTGGAGAATTGTAGACTCCTGTCCTCTCCTCTGTAATTAAGACTTCCTACCAGCAGCAGAGATTTGGATGAACTCTCACATGATGCAGCCCATCTTAATTAGGGGCTGTCTCCAGGGTTCCCTTGAGAAACAGAACAGACAAGGAAAGGAACACATTCACCATCATGAAGGTCGAGCAGGAGGAAAACATTGGGTGAATATTAGGCTATTGAAATTGTGCTTACAATTCTACTATTGGATTTCAAAGCCAAAATTCCCTAAGTAGTCAGGCTCAGTACAACACTCAAACCATAGTTAACCTGTTCCTGTGCTGTACTGCTCTGATTTTGTTTTATTCATTCATGGGATGAGGGTGTCACTAGCTAGGCCAGCATTTATGGCCCATCCCTAATTGCCCCGAGGGCAATTAAAAGTCAACCATATTGCTGTGGGTCTGGAGTCACATATAGGCCAAACCAGGTGAGGATGGTAGTTTCCTTCCCTAAAGGACATTAGTGAACCAGATGGGTTTTTCCTGACAATTGGCAATGGATTCATGGTCATCATTGGACTCTTACTTCCAGATATTTATTGAATTCAAATTCCACCACCTGCCGTAGCGGGATTCGAACCCAAGTTCCCAGAACATCAGCTCGGTCTCTGGATTAACAGTCCAGTGATAATACCACTAGGCCATTATTTCCCAAACAATAGTTCAATCCTCTACCGTCTGCTGCAGGATGTTACAAAACAGAAACCTGACATGACTACCCCACATTTGAGCATCTGTCAGTGTCCCAATATCTTTCACAACTACTTTCACTGATGTTGTGTTGGCAACACATCAGCTATGTTGCATGCAGAAGGATCTCACAAGCAGCAAGGAGATGAACAGCACACTACTTTTTCTGTTTGTGGCCTTGGTGTTAGAAGTAATGTTCACCAGGGCACTGGGAGGAAAGGCTGCTCTTCAAACCTCATGTCCACTTGAACAGACAGATTGGGTCTGGTTTAATGTCTCATTCAAAGAAAGAAGGATCTGCATTTCTTCAGTACCTCCACAGCCTTGGGACATCCCAAAAGGTTTTACAGCCAGTTGAGTGATATCCTTTGAGGTGCAGCATCTGTTGTAATGCAGCCAGTTTGCATGCAGTAAACTCCATCAATAACCAGATCATCATCTTCAGCACATTTGGTTGTGGAACAAAGTTGCCCAGGTAAAACTTCACAGCTTTTTTTGAAATAGTGCCATGGGATTTTTGCATTCATATTTATTGACTGTCCAAACTGAAAAGTGGGTATCGCTGCTGAGGTGGCACTCCTTCAGCTTAGTACTGGAGAGTTTGTCACAATACGTCCTTGGTACGGCTTTTGAACCACAACCTTCTGGTACTGATATGCAAATGATCCCAATCATGCCAAGTCTAATTCAGCTCAGAGCTTTCTTCAGTTCTGTGCAGGAGTTCAGTCATGAAGACTTTTCTTCCGACATCCAGAAATATAGGAACTTTCTACACATACAGCAGAATTTTTTTTACCAACACCAAATTATCTGTGTTTTTTTTTCATCTATTAACTGTCATTAGTAAGGTTGAAGCTTTTGGGTTAAGCAGCTGATGTATGACAGGTGTGTCCTTCTCACTGGATTTTTTTGGGTAATGGTGATGAGCAGACATTTTACTGTCAATACTGTCAAAATAGCCCACATTTAATCATTAAAAATCAAATATTAAACAGTGTATTAAACATTGAAATGAGCAGCAGGGGTAGACCACTGGGTCCCTCTCGCCTGCTTTGCCATTTAATATGGTCATGGCTGACCCTGTATCTCAATGACATATTCCGGCTTTCTGAAGACCCTTCAATGCCTTTCAAATATAAAAAATGTATCTATCCCTTTCTTGAATATGTTCGGTGACTTGGCCTCCATCCATTTCTGTCATAATGAGTTCCACTGGTTCACTACCCTCTGAGTGAAGGAATTCCCTTATCTCAGTCCTAAATGTCCTACCCTGTATCGTAAGACTGTCCCCTGGTTCTAGATTGCTAACCAGGGGAAACATCCTCCCTGCATCTAGTCTGTCCAGCCATGTTAGAATGTTACACATTTCAATCAGGAACCCCCCTGCCATCCTTCTAACCTCAAGCGAATAGAGGCCCAGTCGAATCAATCTCTCCTCATGGGACGGTCCTGCCATCCTCAGTATCAGCCAAGTGACCCTCCACCACGTTCCCTTGATGACACGTATATCATCTCTTAGGGAGGGCGACAAAAACTGCACTCAGTATTCCAGGTTCATTCTCTGAAAACCACCCCATTTTAATGGGTAACACAGTGTGGTGCTGGAGGAGCACAGCAGGCCAGACAGCATCGGAGGAGCAGGAAGGTTGACGTTTCGGGTCAGGATCCTTCTTCAGAAATCTGAATTCTGAAGAAGGGTCCCGACCCGAAACGTCAACTTTTCTGCTCCTCTGATGGTGCCCGGCCTGCTGTGTTCCTCCCGCTCCGCACTGTGTTATCTCTGACTCCAGCATCGGCAGTTCTTACTATCTCTATTTTAATGGTAGGCTTGTTTATGTGACAGTACACCTTCAGTTTGATTTAGTTAAATTAAAAGAAACATGTGAGGCAATTTAACAAATGGTCACTGGGAGTACAGTGAACTTTTTCCCTGAGTTGGTTCCAGTCAATGGATATTCAGGCAGTATCTACTCATTACAATTCTTTTGCTAACTTTAAATCTCGAGGTGAGATTAACTGCATTTTAAAACAATGGAAGCTGGACAATTTTTTTTGGTCTTAATCAAATAATTGACAGCTTTGGTATTTTGCTAAATCCTATCAAAGTAGGCCACTTGCTAATTAATTATGAAAATGACTAATCGGAATCATCCTGTGTTTGGAGGGAATTCTGAACAGCAGTAAACCACAGAATAATGGTGAAATCATTCCATTCTAGAAAAACTAAATGCAGCAGAAATCTGTTTCAATCGGTCTATATTTTCAGTTCTCTCTTTCTCTGCATTCACACCCAGGCCATCAATTTTGTGCCTTACTGCGTACATCATCATTCCTCTTTATCCGATGATCGATGGCCAAGTCTTTTCTTTTATTCGCTCTTGGGCTGTGGGTGTTGCTGGCTGGGCCCAGCATTTATTGCCTGTCTCTAATTGCACCTGGAGAAGGTGGTAGTGAAGTGCCTTTAAGGACAGTGTGTTGGCTCAGAGATTAGCACTGCTGCCTCACAGCACCAGGGACCTGGGTTCCGATTCCACCCTCAGGGGACTGTCAATGTGGCATTTGCATATTCGTAGAATCTGTACAGTGTGGAAACAGGCCATTCGGCCCAACAGGTCCACACTGCCCCTCTGAACAGCATCCCACACAGACCCATTCCCGTAACACTGCAGTTCCCATGTCTAACCCACCTAACCTAGACATCCCTGGGCAATTTAGCATGGCCAATACACCTACCCTGCTCATCTTTGGACTGTGGGAAGAAATTGGAGCACCCAGAGGAAACCCACGTAGACATGGGGAGAATGTGCAAACTCCACACAGTTATCTGAGGCTGGGATTGAACCCAGGTCCCTAGCGCTGTGAGGCAGCAGTGCTAACCACTGAGCCAACGTGCCACCCTAATTCTCCCCGCCTCTGTGTGGGTTTCCTCTGGATGCTCCAGTTTTCTCCCACAGTCCAAAGATGTGCAGGTTAGGGTGGATTGGCGATGCTAAAATGCCAATAGTGTGCAGGTTCGGTGAGTTAGCCATGGAAAATGCAAGGTTACAGGGGATAGGATGTTGAGGGGGGGGGGCGTGAGTCTGGGTGGGATGTTCTTCAGAGGATTGGCGTAGACTCAATGGGCTGACTGGCCTGCTTCCACACTGTAGAGATTCTTTGAATCTCTGCAGTCCATGTGCTGAAGAATGATCCACATTAGGGAGTTCAGGATTTTGACCCAGTCACAGTGAAGAAATGGAGTTCCAAATCAGCATGGGGTCTAGCCTAGAATCAGAATCCTTAGCCTTCCCTAACCCTCTTTACTTCTCTCTCTGTCCTTTAAATTGCTCCTTAAAACCTACTTCAGCCTTGATCGTCGATTTTAATGTCTTCTTCTGATTGTGTCAGTTACGTCTGCTCGCAGTTCTTTGAAAAGGCATGAGGTATTTTCCTGTATAAATATAAGTTGTTAAGATAAGATTTACAGGTATCAGACAGAAGCTTTTGTGCCTTCTCTGTGACAGGATGTTCGAGAAGCATCAGGGTGAAACCATTAAGGGTTCTGTGGTAAATTCAAGGAAATGACTTCAGAACGTGTCTCACACACACACACACACACAGGCTCAGTGAACAGTGAGCACTGTTATTTGATAAATATGCATGCTGGTTTGTATCCAGTCAGTATGTTGTGGAGCTGGAGGAACATGGCAGGTCAGGCAGGACCTGATGAAATGTTGACTCTCCTGCTCCTCCGATGCTGCCTGACCTGCTGTGTTCCTTCAGCTCCACACTGTATTGACTCTGACTCCAGCATCTGCAGTTCTTGCTAACTCCAGGTTTATGTTTAGCATTGAGAGTAACAGCCAATGGAGCTATCACATTTGCATTACCTCCAGCTACATAGCACCTTAAAATACATCTTCCCCTCCCCTCTGCTGCAGCATTCTGCAGGGACTGTTCCCTCTGGGACACCCTGTTTCAGTCCTCCATCTCTCCTACCACTTCCTCATCCACTCACAGCACTTTTCCATTGCAATCGCAGAAGGTTTAACACTCGCCTATTCACCTCCTCTCTCCTCACTGGCCAAAGCCCCAAACACATCTGCCGCGAGTGAAGCAGCATTTTACTTGTACTTCTTTCAATCTAATGCACTGTATTCACTACTCACAGTGCGGTCTACTTTACATTGGTGAGACCAATCACAGGCTGGGTCACTGTTTTGTGGTCCCTCTGCTGCGCCTGTGGGAATGTCCCTGACTTTTCAGTCACTTGCCATTATCAACAAACCACCTTGCTTGTGTGTGAACATCCCATCCTGGGCCTGCTCAATGTCCTAATAGAGTGCAATGCAAGCTAGAGGAACAACACTGCATTTTCCACTTTAGGCACTAAGAACCTTGAGGTCTCAGTGTAGAATTCGATAACTTCACTCAATGATTGCATGACCTGCAGTATGATTCTCTCCTTTTTCAAACCTTCATTTACACCCTTTTACCATCTCTATCATTTTTATACCAGCATTAACAACCCTTCTGTCTTTGGCTCTGGGTTCCCTCACTGTCTGTTCCATTTGGTCTTCCACACTCCTGCTGTCAACAGTTTTAACAAAAAACAATTTTTCAACCTGAGATAACAAGGCGCGGGGCTGGATGAACACAGCAGGCCAAGCAGCATCATAGGAGCAGGAAAACTTGACGTTTCGGGCCTAGACCCATCTCTGATACAATTTTTCAACCTGATTCAGTTGTGAAGAAAGTCGTATCAGACTCAAAACATTAACATTGGCTGTTTCTCTCCACATATCCTGTGCTAGACATCCTGAGTTTCTCCAGCAATTTCCGTGTTTATGGGAGATTTCCAGCATCTGCAGGATTTTGCTTTTAACTGAAGCTCTCTGTTGGGTGGGGGCTGAATGTTGGTTAGGGCACTTCTTGATGTTCCTCAATGAGTCAGACAATTCTGCGTTCAAGCCACACAACAGCGATTTTAGCAATGATGCAAATAGCCCTTTCTAAATATTCTCAGGATGTGGGTGTTGCTAGCTGAGCCAGCATTTCTTGCCCATCCCTAGTTGCCTTTGAGAAGGTGCGGGTGAGCTGCCTTCTTGAACCGCTGCAGTTCACATGCTGTGGGTTGACCAACAATGATGTCATGGAGGGAATTCCAGAATTTTAACCCAGTGACAATGAAGGAACGGCGATATATTTCCGAGTTAGGATGGTATCAAGTAAAAGGGCTGCTTTGTCCTCAATGGAGTCGAATCTCTTGATGTGTTGTCGGAGCTACACTCTTCTGGGCAAGTGGGAATATTCCATCATCTTCTTGACTTGTGCCTTGTAGATAGTGGACAGGCTTTGGGGAGTCAGGTGGTGAGTTACTCACTGCAGGATTCCCAGCCTTTGACCTGCTCTTGTAGCGGCTGTATTTATATGGCTAGTCCAGTTCAGTTCCTGGTCAATGGTAATCCCCAGGATGTTGATGGAGGTGTTTTATTGGGTGGATTTTGAAGTGTGGTTATTATTACAATGTAAGAAAGATACAGGAAAATGGCAGCCACTCAGTGTGCAGCGTGTTCCCATTAACAACAATGAATGAATGACCTTTTTCTTTGTCAGCTGATTAAAGTGTTGTCAGCCAGGAAACTAGGAGAAATTTCTTCCCGCGATTCGTGAGGAACATTTTCCACCAACCAGGGAAAACATATCTGGCCTTGGCTTAAAACTCAGTTAGTAAGACAGTTCCTGTGGCAGCACAGCCCTTGCCCTGCACCACATGCTGGGAGCTTCAACCTACCATCTATGCTTGGGTTGGCATTGGTGGTTCTGCTACTTTGGGCCAGGGTAAGGTCCCACTGCAGGGAGCATCCAACCCTGGATTCCAAGTTCTCTGCTTCAGTGGCCTTGTAGGGACGGGCTCAGGATTCACTCTCAATCAAGGCCCATGGGAACCTGCAGGGAAGGCTGGAACTCGGCTGCTTCTAGATCCGAACTTGTGTTTATCCCTCCAGTTCCATCCCTGATGCTAATGAACCTACAAACAGTGTCTCAGGAAAGAATTGTTGACCCACTATCTGCCCTCTTGAA
The DNA here is from genome assembly GCA_024137785.1 of Ginglymostoma cirratum. Taxonomy (NCBI): domain Eukaryota; kingdom Metazoa; phylum Chordata; class Chondrichthyes; order Orectolobiformes; family Ginglymostomatidae; genus Ginglymostoma; species Ginglymostoma cirratum. The sequence goes on along the minus strand of JAHRHZ010000021.1, from coordinate 786,477 downwards.
TTATTTGGAACAAGAGTCTTGTAAGGAATCCAGTGCAGCCAACTCTGTCCAATCCGTTCTGTTGATACAAACTTCCATTATAGTTTGCCTTTTTTTTTTACCCCCTTCGCCTCTCCCTGCCCCCACCAGTGTTGATAGGGCCTCCTCCAAGTCTACTATATTTTCCATACTTTTGCTCTTATACCTCGTTCTCCCTCACAGAATCATGATCAGCTTTCCCTTCCCCTCACCTTCCAATCCACCAGCCTCTATCTTCAACAGATTATTTTTCACCAGCTCCAGCTTGAGGCCCCTACAAATCCATCTTCCCCTCCCTGTTCAGCATTCTCAGGGACCATTCCCACTGTGATAACTTGGTCCACACCTCAATTAACCCCAAAACCCCAACCCATTCCCAGGGCACTTTTCCATGAAAGCACAGGAAGGTAATTCCTGCCCTTTCACCTTCTCTCTCCATGCTGTGCAACACATCAAACACTCCCTCCAGGTGTCTTCATTTCAATCCAATTCACATTATTTACTGCCCACAATGTAGTTTGCTGTACATTGGAGAGACAAACACAAGTTGGGTTGCCACTTTGCTGAATAGCTCCATTCAGTTATCAAGCATAATCCCAAATTCTGTTGACCTGTCATTTTAATCGTCCATTGTGCTGTCACACTGATATCCCTGTCCTTGGCCTGCGACGCTGTTCCAATGAAACACAACAAAGCTGAGGTACAACAGCTTATCTTTCAACGCAGCCTTCTCTGAACTCAACAGTAAGTTCGGCAATTTCCGACAATGAACTCTACCTCCATTTTGTTTCCATTTCTTTGAAAGTTTTGCTTTTCTTTTCCTTCCTGTGAGCTGTAGGTACATCTTGTGCCATCTCCATTCTCTTTGACCTTGGAGGACCAACTTTTCTATTATTCAGTTTTCCTGTATCCTGTGTTATTACACACTTTTTGTTGTTGTCCCTTCTGGCCCTTGTTCAAAACTTATGACATTTTGAACAGTTCTCAGCTCTGGTGAAAGGTCACAGACCAGAAAAGTTAACCCTGTTTCTTTCTCCACAGATGCTGCGAGACTTGCTGAGTATTTCTAGCACTTTCTGTTCTGTTTCCAACATCCGCAGTATTCTTCTTCCTGAGGAGTAGGTTCTGTTTTGAAATCGAGGAATGATCATATTTCATCAATGTGTACCTTACAGTGTGTCTGCAAGGTCAGGTCTAACCCATGATTGAGTGCTTTCAACCTTTTACAGAAAACGTGTTGCCTTTCCTTGACTTCCTCCCTCTCCAGTGATTGTCTGTTACTTCCTGAGCAACAATTCAACTCTATATCTGGTACCAGGAGACAAGGTAAGGTCATGGCTGTTTGTCAACCAATGCATCCTTTCATTTCCTTTCTTTTGCATTTGGCCCCTTTAATTATTTTTGGACAGCCGTAGCCTCATGGTAACCTAAAAGGGGCTGACCTGTGTGGGAATGTGTGAGTTGCTGCACAGTTCTGAAGGAATATTGCTATCAAAGGGGAGGGCACAGGGTGAGAGCTTTTTACATTTAATGCATGGACAGTGACTAAGCAGAGCACATTACCTGCCTGTTAGAGATACTGTCCAATTTTACCCCATTGATGTTGAGAATCAGACAGATCCAAAGCCAACACACCCTATCAGATTTTTTTTGGAGTAGATGGGTGATTTGTTTAAGTGCATGGTACCTTCAAGTTTGCTCACACAATGGCACAGCAACTTAAAGGGAATTGCATGGGAACTTTGGGCTTTCTGCATGGCTATGGGATGGCCCAGCTTTGAGGGAACGTTATTTAAAACGAACAGATGATCACAGGCTGTCAAGACATTTTCTGTACTGTGCTGTAATCACTTGGTGGGTAAGTTATTAAAAGCAGCCAAACACATCTGAGAAGAGAGAAACAGTATATTTTTTTAGAGTCCAGTGTGACTCTTTGGAATTATTCTGAAGAAAGTATATCAGACTCAAAATGTCAACTCTGTTTGTCTCTCTGCAGATGCAGCTAGACTTGCTGAGTTCCTCCAGCGTTCTGTGTGTTTGTTTCAGATTTCAAGCGTCTGCAGTATTTTGCTTTTATTTGACTTGTCAGTTGAACCCCACCCCCAACTCTTCCTCCCCCCCCCCCACCAGTTTCAGGTGATGAGCTGAATATACAACTGCCTGATGAGTGCAATTGACTCAATTTCGCCTGTCGGGAAATTGACAACATTGGGGGTAATGTTGATTTTACCCAACACCAAATCCCAAGCCTGTGATTAAAGCCAATGAGTAAATTGGATGTGTGTAACATCGGCATCTCACATGATCCTGTGTGCTACCAGCTGGAGGGTGAGGTTAGCATTGGACATGTCCTGTCTGAGTCAGGGCCACGTGTAGCATAAGCATCTGAATCAGTGTCATGCCCCTTCTTGTTACAAAATCCTACTATCTCACAGTCTCCTTTCTCCAACAGAAGGGTTTCAGGGGTGCAAGACAAAATTTTGGGGTCATGAACTCTCAGGAATGGCTGCCCGAGGGCATTGACTGAAGGCTAACAGCTGCAAGGCCCCTTTAAAAAAATTGCAGTTTTTAAATGGTGGGTGTGGGCCAGCTGGCCCGATTCCTGTTTTGAAAGCACAGTGAAAATGTTAGTGCTTTTTGTTTTAAACATCTCGCAGTCTAAACAGACTCCTGTTCTCATACCTCTCTGACTCTCTGTGCTCTGGGGACAAGCAAAATGGGGTCAAAATAAGATAAAGTTTGGGATGGCCTGCTGAATGAACACGGTTTGCAAACTGCAGTGCTAAAGTTACATGCAAATTTCAAACTTGGGTTACTGCTAATGTAGAATTCTGTGCAGGCTCACCTTTACAAACCACAAGCATGAACTGCTTACACAGGTTGTGGCCTTATTTATGCACACAAACATTTGCAATTAGGCCTCTCAAGCCTGGAACACACATAGAATACTTACAGTGTAGAAGCAGACTGTTTGGCCCATCAAGTCCACACTGCGCACCCCCCCACCCCCACCCCGACCAAGAGCATCCCCTGTAAAAAAGACAGCAGTTGCTAGAAAAGCTCAGCATCTGTGAAGAAAAAATCAGAGTTAACGTTTTGTGTCCGGTGACCCTTTCTTGGAACATCCACCCCCTGTAACCCCGAATTTCCCATGGCTAACCCGCCTAACTTGCACATCCCTGGCCATAAGAGCCCTGGTTTGCTCCAGCATGGGCTTCAACTTACTTGAAAATTCTATTCAAAGAAAAAGACTTTGCAAAATTAGAAACTGGCTGACTGAAAAATTTCTAAATTGGTCTCTGCACGAGGGCCAATAAAGTTACAGAAAATGTTTCATCTTCTTTCACTCAACCACATAACAAAGCCTCAACAGGAAACCACAGCGCTGGGGAAGGGGAAGGGTGCAGTGGTATCAGGAGAAGCTGGGGGGCACTGGGATTTGGGTGGGGAAAGGGAGAGTGGGAAATGAACAAGTAGAGATGCTGGAATTTGGGAGGAAGGAGAAGCTACATGAATTCTGCTAACTTTTGCCATTTAGGAAATATTTAAAACTTAGTGAAAAGAATTTATTGGAACGGTATTAAGATTCTATTTTACCTGAAAAATATCAAAGTTAATCTGACTGATATGTTCCAATGAAGCACATGTTGGATAGTGACTATTAACTGAAAGGTAGACTTTTGCTCAGAAATGAGGATAAGACGCAGATACACTTCAGGTACAGAGAAGCCATTTTCTGAGTGACTGCTGGAACCAGTTTGAGGGCTGAATGGCCTCCACCTGTCATGATAAAAGCACATCACTCTGGTAATATCCAGAAGTGGTTTACCATCTCCTCTAGGATGAGGAATACCTCCAACCAATGAATCGTCAGCATCCTTTTTTTTAACTTGGCCATGGGATGTGGCTGTCACTGGTGAAGCCAACATTTGTTGCCCATCTCTAATTGTTCAAAGGGGAGCCTGGGCTGTGGGTCTGGCGTCACATGTAAGCCAGAACAGATAAGAATGGCAGATTTCCTTCTGTAAAGGGCATTTATGATTTAGATGGGTTTTTACAACAATTAACAGCCTATATTGGGCTAACTTTCAGACTACATTTTTATTGAGATAACAAGCATGGGGCTGGATGAACACAGCAGGTCAAGCAGCATCATAGGAGCAGGAAAACTTGACATTTCGGGCCTAAACCCTTCATCAGAAAA
>JAHRHZ010000021.1:746012-767255 GCA_024137785.1 Ginglymostoma cirratum | reverse complement strand
ACAACCTGTCCGTCTTCTCTCCCACCTATCTACTCCTCCCACCTAATGACCAATCCCCACCACTGCCGACCTGAACTCACCTATCACCATCCCACCTACCTTCCCCAGCCCCAACTCTCCCCTCTCTATTTATTTCAGAGCTCCCTTCCCCCTTCCCCATTTCTGAAGAAGGGTCACGACCCGAAACATCAACTTTCCTGTTCCTCTGATACTGCCTGGCCTGCTGTGCTCCTCCAGCTCCACACCGTGTTATCTCACGCTCCAAAAACTTTAGTTTTCAAATAAACCTGTTGGACTATAACCTGGTGTCGTGTGATTTCAGAAATGATTACAGCTCAGAATCGATGGTATTTACGCCAATAATGTTTTGTGTGTGTGTGAAACATACGGTTAGAATGGAGGATTAGGCGAGGATTGAACAGTATTCATCGAAAGGTTGTGAAAAGAGAGCAAAAAAAAAGGCAAACAAAGGGACTGTTGATAATTTGAATTGTTGCTATGAAGCTCAATGCCCTCATCTTATGACTGTTAGAGATAGGAACAGAGGTAAGCCATTCGGCCCCTTGAGCCTGCTGTGCCATTCAATAGGATAACAGCTGGTCTTCCACCTAGCCACCTTATAGCTGTCAGGACTCAACATTAAGTTTATTCATTTCAGAACTGAGCACCATCCTCGATGTTTGTTAACCAACCCGATACACCAGGCTAGAGGAGCAGGAATGGTGAACAAAGAAATGACAGAGGAACTGAATTGGTACTCTACATCAGTCTTCACAGTGGAAGACATCAGCAGTGTACCAGAACTTCAAGACAGTCAGGGGGCAGAGGTGAGTAGAGCGGCCATCACTGAGGAGAAGGTGCTGGGAAAGCTAAAAGGGCTGAAGGTAGATACATCACCCGGACTAGATGAACTACAATTACTACTCTAAAGGAGAAAGTTGAAGAGATTGTAGAGGCATTGACGATGGACTGGAAAATGGCTAATGTAACATCCCTGTTTAAGAAGGGAGGGAGGCAGAAGACAAGAAACTATAGGCCAGTTAGCTTGAACTCGTTCATTGGTAAGATTTTAGAGTCCATTATGAAGGATGAGATTGTGGAATACTTGGAAGTGCATGGTAAAACAGGATGGAGTCAGCACGATTTCATCAAGGGGAGATTATGCCTGACAAATCTGTTAGAATTCTTTGAGGAGGTAACAAGCAATTAGGCAAAGAAGAGCCAGTGTATGTCAGCTATTTGGATTTCCAGAAGGCCTTTGACAAGGTGCTGCAGAGAAGGTTCTTAAATAAGATAAGACCCCATGGTTTTAGGGGCAAGGTACAAGCATGGATAGAGGATAGGCTGATTGGCAGAAGGCTCAGAGCAGGGATAAAAGGATCTTTCTCAGGATGGCAACTGGTCACTAGTGGAGTTCTACAGGGGTAAGTGTTGGGATCGCAACTATTCTCGTTATACATTGATGAACTGGATGAAGGAACTGAGGGCATTGTTGCTAAGTTTGCAGATGGCATAAAGATAGGTGAAGGAAATTTGAGGAAGCAAGGAAACAGTAGACGGACTTGTGCAGACTAGGAGAGTGAGCAAATAAATGGCAGATGGAATATAATGTGGGAAAGTTTGAGGTTATACATTTTCGTAGGAAGAATAGAGTCACAGATTTTCTAAACGGGGAAATGCTTTGGAAATCTGAAGCACAAAGGGACTTGGGAGTCCGAGTTCAGGATTCTCTTATGGTTAACATGCAGGTTCAGTTGACAATTAGGAAGGCAAATGCAATGTTAGCATTCATTTCAAAAGGGCTAAAATACAACAGCAGGGATATACTGCTGAGACTGTATAAGGCTCTGGTATGACAAGATTTGGAATATTGTGAGCAGTTTTGGATCCTGTTTCTAAGGTAGCATGCACTAGCATTGGTGGGGGCCCAGAGGAGGTTTACAGGAATGATCCCAGGGTCGAAGGGCTTGTCATTTGAGGGGCGATTCAGGACACTGGATCTGTACTTGATGGAATTTAAAGGATAAGAGAGGATTTGATTGAAGCTTCCAGAATACTCAGAGGCCTGGATAGAGTCAACATGGAGATGTTTCCAATAATAGGAGAGACAGGGATCCGAAGGTGCAGCCTCAGAGTGAAGGGATTACCCTTTACAGCTGAGATGAGGAGGAATTTCTTCAGCCAGAGGGTGGTGACTCTGTGGAACTCATTGCTACAGAGGGCTGTGGGAGCCAAGTCATTGAGTGTATTTAAGACAGAGATAGATAGGTTCTTGATCAGTGATAGGATCAAGGGGTGTGGGGAGAAAGCGGGAGAATGGGGTTGAGAAACATACAAACCATGATCAAATGGTGGAACAGACTCAGTGGGCTGAATAGCCTAATTCTGCTCCTATACTTTATGGTCATTATATCATCAACAATATCTTTCTTTGCATGTCCTTTTAATCTCTATCTTTTAGCACTGTCTCTATGTATTTTATTCACTCCTTCACACCCTTGTCATCAGCATAAATACTAGCCCTTCCCAGCTTTCAGCTCTGATGAAAGGATGGTGTGTCACTCCTAGGGGAACATCCTGGTGGTGGTGTTTCCATTCAACTGCTGGCCTTCTCTTTTTATGTAACAGAGGTTTCAGATTCAATACAGTGTGGAACTGGAGGAACACAGCAGTTCAGGCAGCATCAGAGGGGCAGGCAAGTTGATGGTTCAGATTGGGATCCTTCATCAGGACGGTTCATCAGGTACTGCTGGTGGAACCTTAATGAGCTACTGCGGTGCATATTGTAGATGGTATACACCTCTATGCCTATGCCAGTGATTAAGGAAATGAATTTTGAAGGTGGTGGATGAGGTCCTAAGCAAGTGAGCTGCTTTGTCCTGACAGTAAGTTTCTTGAGTGTTGTTGGGGCTGCACTCATCCAGGCAAGTGGGGAATATTGTCACACACTCCTGCCTTGTTCCTTGTAGACAGTGGACACGCTCTGGGGAATCAAGAGGTGACTTACTACACCTGCAGATTCATTCTCAATTTACGAAGATATCCAGATCCCTCTGTACCGCAGAGTTCTGCAATCTCTCACTATTTAATATGCTGCTGTAGCCATGATCTGCTAGGCGTCGCTGGCTAGGCCAGCATTTATTGCCCATCCCCCACCTCGAGAAGGTTGGTGGTGAGCTGCCTTCTTGAACCACAGCAGTCCATATGCTGCAGGTTGACTCACAATGCCCTTAGGGAGCGATTTCCAGGATTTTCACTCTGAGTGAAGGAATGGTGATACATATCCAAGTCAGGATGGTGAGCGGCTTGGCGGGGAACTTGCAAGGGGTGGTATTCTAATGTATCTGCTGCCCTTGTCCTTCTAGATGGAAGGGGTCTTGGGTTTGGAAAGTGCTGTCTCAAGAACTTTGGTGAATTTCTGCATTGCATCTTGTAGACGGTATACACTGGGCTACTGAGTGTCAGTGGTGGGGAGAGTGAACATTTGTGGATGTGGTTCCAATCAAATGGGCTGCTTTGTCCTGGATGGTGGTGAGTTTCTTCAGTGTTGTTGGGGCTGCACTCATCCAAGCAAGTGGGGAATATTCCATCACACCCCTGACTTGTGCCTTGTAGAGAGTGGACAGGCATTGTTAGGAAAACAGGAAGTGTATTACTTGCCACAGAATTCTTGAACGTGATTATTAATTTGTTTTGAATTATAGTTTTCTAATGACTGGAGTTAAGAAGACTGACCTGAGGTTGCTGGATTTATCTTTGCACACTTTAACAAGGGTGTTATATTTGTAGTTCTCCAATCCTCTGGCACCATCGTAGAGTCTAAGGAATGCTGAAGAAAAATGATCATTTCCACTCACACTTCTCTCAGTCTTGTTAGATGATCAAGTCCTGGTTCCTTTTCAACAGTAAATACAGACAGCCTATCTAACACCACCTCCTTATCAAGTCTAAACTCTTCTGGTGTTTAAATTACCATCACTTTCACCATTGCTTGTAAAACTACTTCTTCATTAGTAAAGACAGACGCAAAATAGGAGAAAACTACATTTAGATCTTTGGGAAACACCAGGAGTAATGATGTGAGCAATGATGTGATGTGGAGAAGCCATTGCAAGCAATGCTCTGGCTATGATTTAATGAATAAGCATGGAATCAGGTGAGAATAATCCCATCTAGTTGGAGGAGGATTGTATGGGCAACTGTGTAAAAGGCTTCAGGCAACTTCAGGAGGAGGAAAAGGGAAAGCTTACTTTTCTTGCAGTCAAGCATGATGTCATGATGTGGGCAATGAATGGATGTAATAACACAAACTGTTAGCTTCAGCTCAACAGAGTAGACAGCAGCACCCTCAATTGGTTTAAAGACTAAATAGCAGTGATATGACGCAAAAAGATTTAAGTTTTTAATATCTGTAATTCACTGCTCCCACATTAATAGATGGCAATGCTAAAAGTACAAGGGGTAGGGGGGTAAATCTACCCCAAATTCCCATTGCGCCAGTGTAAATTTATTCTTAGGAGCAACCAGAGAAAAATCAACACCCCCAACCTCTACGTTAAATGGAAGGAAATGTCGAGGAGTTGCTCCTCCAGTGCCAGGGTAGTTCTCACCTGTGCTTGTTGCTCAGTGACAAAAGAACATTTTGTGTTCCTGCCTTATGGGCTGAATTGACTCTGCCTGGACTGGGAGATTGTATTAAAAAGATGTTTTAACAATGAGTTGTGAAATATTTCTGTGATCACTCATTTATTTTGTTTTTATTTTACTAAATCACAATGACCTCATTTGGTGAATTCTCTTATACTATTTCAGGGGCTATTCAGTCTATGAAAAATCAGTGTTTTTGAGTTCCACGGCTCAGCTGACAGGCACACAATGTTTTAATGGAAAATGCTGCATGTGTTCTACCAGTCACATTTTAAGAAATGGAGACATGGGACACAACACATTCCCAACACCTCAAGTCATCCCAAAATACTTGATAGCCAAAAAGTATTTAAGCATGGACAGTGTTGTAATGTGGGGATACGACATCAAATTTGCATTGTGCAAGATCTCACAAACTGCAATTAGTTAATTATAATAATATGTTTTAAAGGAGTAAGTTAAGTCAATTGGTTAGACAGCTGGATTGTGGATCAGATTGACAGCAACTGCAAGGGTTTTGATCCGTATCCTGGCTAAGGCAGACTCCGGTCCTGTCGGTGGCCTGCTTGTTGTAATGAGGTTTTTTTTGTTCTGGTTTGGGGGATAATCACCAGGGTCTGTCTTCAAGCAAAGAACTAAAGAGGAAGAAGAATTTGTTTTAATATTTCTTGAATGACAAGAAATGATTAGCTTATTCAGAGAAATTGAATTCTTCTCTCAAATAGAACCAAGAGAGCCTTTACATCCACCAGGAAGACTAGAAGGTAGCTAATGTTGTTCCATCGTTCAAGAAATGTAGCGAAGACAATCCAGGGAACTACAGGCCAGTGAGCCTGAGATCAGTGGTAGACAAGTTATTGGAGAGGATACTGAGGGACAGGACTAACCAACATTTAGATAATCAAGTTCTGATTAGGGATAGTCAGCATGGATTTGTGTGCAGGAAGTCATGCCTGACAAATCTTTTAGAGTTTTTTCAGAGTGGAAACCAAGAGGATAGATGAGGGTAGGGCTGTGGATGTTGTCTATATGGATTTTAGTAAGGCCTTTGACTAGTAAGGCTAGTCATGAAGGTTAGGTCGCATGGGATCCAGAGTAAGCTAGCTAATTGGATTCAAAATTGGCTCGATGGTAGGAAGCAGACGGGGGATGGTTGAGGGTTGTTTCTTGGACTGGAGGCCTGTGACGAGTGGTGTGCCACATGGGTCGGTGCTGGGATCTTTGTTATTTGTTATTTACATAACTGATCTGGATGTGAATGTACAAAGCATGGTTAGTAAGTTTGCGGATGAGACAAGATTAGGAGGTATCGTTGATAGCAAGGAAGGTTATCAAAAATTACAGAGGGATCTTGATCAGATGGGGGAGTAGGCTGAGGATTGGCAACTGCTATTCAATGCAGGTAAGTGTGAGGCATTGAACTTTGGAAAGTCAAACCAAGATAGGACTTATACAGTAAGTGATACTCCTGAGGAGTGTTGTGGAACAGAGGAATCTGGAGTAGAAGTACATATTTTGTTGAAAGCGGCGTCACAGGTGGACAGGATGGTGAAGAAGGCATACAGCGTGCTGGCCTTCATCGGTTGAGGCATTGAGTACAGGAGTCGGGACGTTATGTTACAGTTATATAACTCGTTGATGAGGCCGCACTTGGAGTATTGTGTACAGTTTTGGTCACCCTGTTGTAAGAAAGACATCGTTAAACTGGAAAGTGTGCAAAGAAGATTTACAAGTAAATCAGGTCCAGTAGGACTGAGTTATAGGAAGAGGTTGGCCAGGATAGGACTTTATTCCTTGGAATGTTCGAGAACGAGGGGTGACCTTATTGAGGTGTATAAAATCACGAGGGGTACAGATAGGATGACTGCATGTAGTCTTTTTTCCCAAGGATGGGGAATTGAAAACTTGACAGCATGGTTTAAGGTGAGAAGGGAAAGATTTAAGGAGGACCTGAGGGACAACTTCTTCACGCAGACAGTAGTACATATATGGAAGGAGCTGCCAGAGAAAGTGGTTGAGGCAGGTACAATAGCAACATTTAAAAACATTTGGATAGGCACATGGATGGGAAGGGTTGAGAGGAATATGGACCAAATGCAGGCAATTGGAACTAGCTGAGTGGGCACCATGGTGGGCTTGGACCAGTTTGGGCCGAAGGGCCTGTTTCCAAGATTGTACAGCATACAATCCATGCTGTATTGCTCTATAACTCTATGACCCGAGGGGCAGATGAAGTTTTGGTTAATACCTCAATTGGAAGCTGACATCCCTAACAAGGCAGCACTCTGAGTACTGCACTAATCATGTGCTCCAACCGCTGGAGAGAGACTGTACCCACAACATTCAGCCTCAAAACAAGAAAAGCAACCACTGAGCCAACACTGTGACCAATAATCATCTTGATGATTGAAGACAGGCACTTCTAGTTGTTTCAGTATTAGCTCAATGAACTGGCCTCCAGCCCAGTGAATTCTTATGTATTGCAATCTAGGAAAAATACCATCCCCGGGAAAAAGTTGAAGCAAGTAAGCCAGAGTCAATTTAGCCTGTAAGGCAGAAGCACAAAGCGTTCTTGAAGTTAGCACCTAATTTGGCTGTCCCACCCACAGTAAAAGAGCACATGAGAGGAAGAGGCACATATCATTCCTGGTTTAATGCAGAGTCTGGAAGAAATCCCTGACAACTAACATCGGATTGTATTCTGACATCTAGCCTTAAGTGAGTTGCAATTTTTTTCCACCAGCAAGATCAAATCTATTGGCATCTTGCTCAACCCGAAGATAAATTTTTGACAACTTACTTCAAACACAGTCATTACTTCCACAAACAACAAACCCTAGTTTCACTCCTACCTCAGCTCAGATGTTGCTCAAACCATCAATGCTATTCACACCTTTGGATTCTATTCTTAGAATTCTCTCCTTGCCTGCTTCTCATCCTTCACTCTCTGAAAACTTTAATACAGCCAAAACTCATCTGTCCATATCCTAAGTCACATTAATATAAAGCAAAGAACTGTTGATGTTGCAAGTCTGAAACAAACAAAAACAGGAATTGCTGGAGAAACTCAACAGATCTGGCAGCATCGATGCAGAGAAAACAGAGTGAACGCTTCCAGTCCAGTGACGTATTCTATTCCGAAGAAGGGTCACTGGACTCGAAATGTGCATTCTGTTTTCCATCCAAAGATGCTATCAGATCTGCTAAGTTTGTCCAGCTATTTGTTTTTGTTTGTTTCAGATCTCCAGCATCCATAGTTCTTTGTTTCATATTAACTTCATATTAACTTCATATTAAAACAACGAACCAGCTCGGCCGGCCAGCCAACCAACAATGACATCCACAACCCGAGCTACAAATCTATTCCAAAACCTTATGTTAATGCCCATCCTACACACCATTCTAATCAACCTATACTGGTTCCTGGTCTCTTGATGCCTCAAAATGAATGTTTAAATCCCCTGCACAATGATAACAATGAGTGATAATGAAAAGTACGAGCACGTTTCAAATCCCAGAAACAGCACAAAAATCCAGGCAGTCCTGAAGGGATGCTGCACTATTGAATTTTTTTTTTTGGTCGATGCATTCAACTAAGACCCTGTCTGCCTTCTGAGGCGGATGTCAAAGATCCCATGGTACTACTTAAGAGAACAGAAAGAAGGAGTATGCTACCTCATCATGGTCACTTATTATCCCACAGTCAACATCAGTAGAACAGGGTAGTTGTCCTTTATCACAATGCAGTTTGTGGATGGATGCGTAGATTGTCTGTTGCTTCCTAAAACAGTGACTACACTTCAAAAAGTACTTTGTCAGCTGTAAAAGTGATTTGAAGCTTCTTGGGGTCGTGAAAGGTGCTATATAAATGTAAGGCAGCACGACACCACCTTCTCAAGGGCAACTAGGATGGGCAATAAATGCTGGTCCAGCCAGTGACACCCACATCCCCATGAGTGAACAAAAAATTGCTTCATTTACTATTCTCTGGAAAAAGATTTGCCCAACATCTAATCTAGTCCTGCGATAACAAGCATGGGGCTGGATGAACACAGCAGGTCAAGCAGCATCATAGGAGCAGGAAAACTTGACGTTTCGGGCCTAAACCCTTCAGGGTTCATCCAGTGTTCATCCAGCCCCATGCTTGTTATCTCGGATTCTCCAGCATCTGCAGTACCTTTTATCTCTAATCTAGTCCTGCCCTTATTTAACTTGCAAAGGTGAACCAAACCTTCCAAGTCAGTCTCATTGAAATTATTTCTCCATGTGAACATAGTTTAGTCTGTTGATTATTTTACATATCTTGATCAAAACCCCAAAGTCTGCACTTTTCTGATGTATGCAGATTCATCTTAGGGAGTCGACTGACTCAGCAATTTTCTTGCTGACTCTACCTGCCAGTCACTCAAACATGCTCATTTTTGAAACTCAGTTCAGGTAAAGGCCACTAGAGAGAGCACTACACTGCAGCTGGACCATCCTTCTCTCTGACACAGGATATCTTGCCCATCAATTGCTTCTGATCCGTTCATCCGATTTCTAATCCTTAAAGAACAGAAACTGACACGCTAAACCTGCAGAAATAAAAGTTCATTGACTTCTTCATTGGTTTGTTGAGCTCTAGGTCCCAGCAGCATTCAGCAGGTGCCCTTCAAGAGATGTGCAGTGAAATGGTCTCATAGTCTGGGAAGGAAAAGCTATTGAGATAAGATTGGAAAGTTAGCTTGCGACTGGCAAAGGCAGCAGAATGTTTATCTGATATTCCAGTGCCGTCTGTCATTCTCCATCATATGCTCTCATCAATGCTGATGTTCCTATCTGCAACTTGCATTTACTGTCACTTCTTTAGCATAGCGAAACTTCCCAAATCTTCCCAAGGGCAATATCAATTTTGACACCGAGTCCCATAAGCTATAAAGGGCTGATCACCAAAAGGTTTAGTCAAACTGGTAGATTGGAAGGAGATTCCTAAAGGAGGAAACAGGGAAGAATTCCAGTTCTTAGTGTTCTGCCACCAATGGTGGGCAGTAATGCCAGACAAATTACCCTATTCATTTAATCCTGCTTTGGCATAGACATTTACAGCACAGGAGGCGGCCATTTGGTCCATCATGCCTGTGCTGGTAAATAAAAATCTGACTACATTAATCCCATTTTCCAGCTTTTGGCCCGTAGCACAGGTAGCTACTGGAACAAGTGAACAGCTAAACACTACTAAAATGTTACACAAGTTTCTGACTCAACCACCCTCTCAGCCAGTGAGTTCCAGTGTCACATCACAATCAGTGAAACAAAATTCTCAAGTCTCCTCTGAGCCTTCTCCCTCTTACCTTAAAGCTATGGCCTCTGGTTATTGACCTCTTTTCTCAGGTAAAAGGTGCCTTACTATTCACCTGATATCCCTCATAATTTTACAATCCACTCGAAGATTCCAGTGCAAACTTCGCTGCTCGAAGGGCAACCTCTCTTCATAGCTCAGATCCTGCAGCCCAGGGAGCATCCTGGTAAATCACATCTGTACCCTCTGAACGCAATCACATCCTTTCATAAGGTGACCAGAACTGCATGTTCCAGCTGTGGCCTAACCGACACTTTGTGCAGATCCAGCACAACCTCCTTGCTCTTGTATTCAATGCCTCAGCCTATAAAGGCAACTATCCCATTTGTCTTCTTAACCACTTTCTCCCCTGCACAGTTCTGTGGAAATGCAAACTAAGGTCTCTCTGACCTTCAGTGCTTTCCATGTTCCTAGCATTCATATTGCAATTTTTCTATTTTTCATGAAAATTTTTGCTGTTGGTGTACAAATCAAACCTACTCACCTCAATGTCACTCCTGGCTCAGAATGTCACCTCTGGCCTGTTCTTACTTCCTATATAGTTCATGTGGATAAGTTTGTGCACTTTGGAATAAATGGATATTTGATCAGTTGGTTCACAAATAAATTAATCTGCTCATGTTCCTTCAATGCAAATATTGAAAAGAACAGGGCAAGCCAGGGTAAGCCTCAACCTACAAAATGAATCAACACTGCAGAGAGCACTTTTTTTAAAAAGCAGAGCCACATGATGGTTTCCATAATTAAACAAGGATTATTAACTTTCTCTGTTTAACTGTTTGCTTTTCACCACAAAACAAATCCACCTCCCTCGCCACACCCCCCATGTTTGTTCTGAACAAGAAACAAATTTTGCAGAGATAGTAGGAACTGCAGATGCTGGAGAATCTGAGACAACAAGGTGTAGGGCTGGATGAACACAGCAGGCCAAGCAGCGCCAGAGAAGCAGGAAAGCCGACGTTTCGGGCCTAGACCCTTCTTCAGAAACAAATTTTGCATGCAGCTCTTGGCTGCTGAAGTCAGGCACCAGGTGACAAATGTCTAACCCTCTTGTCTCATCCATAAAGGTTAATTTCTTGCTGCAGCAAAGTTAAGGGAAGTGGGACTCTGTCCAGGCCTCACACCAAAGGTCAGCCTCAAAGAAGCACTGATGAAACCTGAGGGAGAGGTCTTAAGCAAAGTGATTACAAAACACTCAAGTCAATGAGTGGTCGCAAAACATTTAAACAGAAGCATTTGAAAAACATTTTACTTTTATTTTCGAGCGAAGGATGCAGGATATTGGTCTTTTGAAAGAAAAATAGTTAGAAGTTAGGCCTTTGTGAGACATATATGACACGATGAAGAAAACAATAAACTTTGTATATCTAACTTTGAGAACTAATGCAAAGAGCATCTCAACTCCTTGGAGATTCTACTCAAAGACAAAATGACAGCTATCAAACCTCCCAGCAGTGTATACCTATGATATTTTCATGTGCAAATTTCTTTCCTCATCAATTTTGTACATAAAGTTTATGGTATGGGTGAGCAACAATAAGAATATACAGCACAGCAATACAGCAAGTACACAAGATCCATGTAGCAGGCTGAATGTGTTAAAGAAGTCGGGTATCGGAGTGTAAAATGCAACACTATTTAACCCACTGACACTCTTGGCACAACTTCAACTCCCTGCACAATTCACATGAATAATAAAGCTCAGACAATTTAGTACCTGAGCTCGACATATTGAGATACAGTGCACATCAAGCTTATTACTTTATTTTCAGCAGGTGCAAACAAACACTGAATTATTAATGAAGGAAATGGTTTGGAGGCTATAGACTTGAACAGCGACAAAACAAAAATCATTTTTAGGTTTATTATTCGACTCAAATTGAAGTGATGTGAAATCATATGAAGCTGAAGAGAAATCTAGTTTACTTGCGGGGCTTCCAAAATTGATCTCAACTCCCTGCTGTGAAGTACAGACCTGCCTGGTTAAACTGCAGTGGGTTTACAAGGATATCTGTTCACACGCACAGGGTAGATACTCCAACTAATGCTAGAAAGCTTGCTCAACATTTCAGCCATCCCGGCATCACATTCCTCTCGTAACGTCATCAAGGGCTTGTCAAATCCAGTGCAACTAGATTCTTTTGAGCAAATTAGTGCACGGCATTCAATTGAGCAGGAAATGTAAAAGGTTGCAGGGAAATGCAAGGAGACTGCTTCAAGTGAGCAAGTGTACTTGCATTTATATAGTAGTGCCTTGCATGACCTCAGGTCATTCCAATGTACTTTACAGCCAATGAAGAACTTTCAAAGTGTAGTTGCTGTTGTAACTTAGGAAATTTGCGCTCTTTACAAAGAAATAGTGTGTATTAGGAGTGTTGCTGTATTACCTTTGAAGTTTGTTGGTTGGCTTGCTCAAATCATGTGACAGGTACAAGCGCCACAGCAACACAAAAAGAAATTCTAGCAACACTTCAGTCAGGTCCTCGGATCCAGCCTCTCTACTCCACGATAGTGCTCTCACAACTCGATCAATTTTCCACCTATGAGACAGTTCAATTACATCAAACAAACATCCAACCTGTATTCAGTGCATAAAATAACCCAATACTTGTAATTGGACTGTAAAGACAAATTTACAGGAGTCTAAGATATATCAGCCCTTCACTGGCTGTAAAATGTTTTGAACATCCTGAGGTTGTGAAACGTACTGTATAAATATAAGTTCTTTCTCTTTGTTACTAATATATTTGACAAGAAACATACTTCAATTGGTGACATAACAAAAGGTCCCACATCTTAGCTGAGTGCTATACATCAATAGAATGGGTTTGTGAGATAGGAATGCTGACAGTGCACTATTTTCCAACGCTCAATCCCTTCAAGTACAATTTGCTGGCCCATGTTTACGATGGGTAGATTGTAGCTGCAGTGCCATCATGGACAAGGTGGTGTGATTACAATATGAAGGTTTATGTTACACTTCCTATTATTAGTGCTCAGGACAGAATGCCGGTCCCTAAGGTGGGCACTGAATTATTTTCTGACCTTGTCCTACCTTTTTATCTGAAGGTTAAATGATCTGGACTCGGAGTCTGCAATAACACAAGAGGGTCTACCCTATTGTTTCAGGGTAGGCCAAACAAGAAGATTCCCCAGGAAAATCTACTGTTTAGGATTGTTTATCTTGGATTGGATGATAGAATACTGAGCTATTCAATGCTGTTTGTGTTCAAGAACAAAAAAGAAGAAAGATTTGAAAATGTAACTGTTTCAACAATTATTCAACAGTAACAGTTCTATAAAAGTAAACAGATTCTTTTGAAGCAATAGTGAGTTATGATTTCATTCTAAAATTAGCTCCTCAATTTCAATGAAGGTTACACACTCTTGAGCAGAGTCCCTGCAGTAGCAATGTTCATCAGATATTGTTTGGAAGCAGAACTTGCATCAGCTTTAAAGAATGGCATGAACTCAGAACACATGGAAAGAATGGAGTGCTGCAGCAGCACAGCTGGAGTAACCTCTCAGGACTGATACCAGAAGGTGAATACCTGACACACACTGTCAAATTCAGACTCATTGCCTGAAAATGACAATGACTATGAGGAAGAAATGCTAGTGTGGTGACAAATAATTCTCACTTAACAGCAAATAGCCAAACATCAAGCTCCTGACACCAGCTGAGTAGAAATAACCAAGCAGTGTAGGGGAAGTATTCTTATCTGTGACTCATTCAAGTAAACATAATATTACAGATAATCATGTGCAGTTTCTTCAATTCTGCACAAGTCTACCCTTCACAGTTCAGATTTTACTCATTAGGGGGAAGTTTTCCTTTATGTGGGAACAGAATAGCACATGAACAATCCATTCATAACTTTTCCAAGATAAAGCTGAACAAATTCTGTACAGTGCCTGATATATAAAGTATGAAAATAACATTATCTCATATTCATTTGCATTTAACACCTTGATGACAGTCCCAATTTGTTCACCCACATTGCTGACATTACATCTAAAATACAGTGGAAAGGAGATTGTAACTTCATGTACAAATAGAAGTGCAGTTCTGCATTCAAACAGTCACAAAACTTACGATTTTAAGCTATCGACAGGCCTGTGGCAGAGATGTAGTTTAAGACTGAATGGGGTGTTCATATACAGCAAATGGAGGCAGTACAGTTCATACTGATACAATCCTTTTGGACTGTTTAACCATCAAAAAAATTAATGCCCCTCGACATAACAATCAGTGCTCCGTATTTTTTAGTTTGAAAATTGAAATATCTGAAGTCTGTTTTCAATCACTGAATGAAGATTCACTGCCAGAACTGTCTCCCTCATGTTCTTTAACCCCATCGGGAACTGGGGCATCTGGAGTCCTGCACAGGGAAAAACAGTAATACGTGAAATTATCAAACAGCATAATCCTAAAGGAATCAGCACAGTGAAATTGCAGCAGTGATTCATGATGGAAAAAACAATCTGTAGCAAATAAAAAAAAACAGAAGCTTTGTCAACTGCAATTTAACTTGAACAAATATTCTAATTTATCTGTGATGCATGACTGCTGGGATACTAAGGCATTCAGTTAAGGAGGCTACATATTGAAATAAGAGCCAATACAGTGCACAGCTGGAGGAACACAGCAGGTCAGGCAGCATCAGAGGAGCAGGAGAGTCGACATTTCAGGCCCACACCTGTTGTGTTCCTCCAGCTCGACACTGTATTGACTCTGACTCCAGCCACTGCAGTTCTTGCTATCTCCTTTGAAATAAGAGATATGTTTTGCGGGCATTGTGTAGGACACATACAGGCAGCTGCTGCAGCTCAGCAGGTGACAACACTAACTCTGACCCAGAAGGCCCAAGGTTTAAGTCCTACTCAAGGGGACTTCTGAACACGAATCTTACTGGATTTGAAATGTTAACTCCGTTTCTCTCTCCATAAACACTGTCATATCTGCTGAGGTTCTCCAGTATTCACTGTTTTTATTCCATTCCAGGGCTTAATGGCTATGAAAGAACCTTGCTACTGCTGCAGGAAAGCCAATCAGATGTTTTAAGGAAGCATCTCATCATCACCATGTTAACAGAGGAAGCTAGCTGGGAATGTAAAAACAGATAGCAAGAGTTTATTCAGGTATTTAAAAAGGAAAATAGTAAGTAAGGTGAATGCAGGTCCACTAGAGAGTGAGAATGGGGAGCTAACAGTAGATAGTAAGGAAATGATGGACGAAATGAGAAAATATTTTGCTTTTGATTTCACATTGTAGGATACAAATATCATTCAAATAATAGCTATAAATCTGGAGGTGGAAAGGAGAGAGAAACATAGAGCAACTACAATCATAAGGAAAGTTGAGAAAATTGATGGGGCTGTGGGTTGACAAGTCTCTGGGTCCAGATGGACTTCATCTCAGGGTCTGAAAAAGAGGTGATAATTAGGTAGTAGATGCATTGGTGTTAATTTTCAAAACGTACTAGATTTAGGAGACGTTCCAGCAGACTGAAAAGTATCAAATATAAACCCTCTGTTCAAGAAAGGAAGCAGGCAGAAAGCAGGAAACTATAAGCCAGGTCACTTGATGTCTACGCTGCAGAATGCACCAGAATCGATCACTAAAGATATGACAGTTGCACCCTTAGATTTAAAATACATTTGGACAGACAAATGAATAGGAAAGGTTTAGAGGGATACGGGTCAATCATTGGCAGGTGAGACTAGTTTAGTTTAGGAAACTTGGTCTGCATGGACAAGTTGGACTGAAGGGTTAGTTTCCATGCTGTATAATTCTATGACACTACAATCAGGAAGAGTTAGCAAAGTTTTGTCAAAGAGATAGCTGGCTGAACCAATTCATTGGAAATTCTTGAATGCATAATATGCACTGTTGATAAACTGCCATATTTGGATTTCCAGAAGGCACCGAATAAGGTGCTACATCAATGTTATTGCAGAAAACAAAATCTCATGTATGGGGGCAACATACTGGTACGGATAGAAGATTGGCTGTTTCGTAGAAAACAGACTTTGCACAAATGTCTGATCGGTAACAGGTGACCAACGGAGTTCTGCATGGGTCTGGATTAGGGCCTCAACCTTCTATAATGTACGTCAATGACTTGGATGAGCAGACTAAAGGTGTGGTAAATAAACTCACAGATGAAACCAAGATAGGCAGGAAAGTATGCTGTGAAAATGACTTCAGAAAGTTTCAGACAGATATCAATGGGATGAGTAAGTGAGCAAACTTCTGGCAGATGGAGCTTAATGTGGGAAAATGTGAGGTTGACAGGAAAAATGAAAAAGCAAAAAAACCGAATATTACTTGAATGGAAAATGACTATAAAATCTGGAGATACAGAGGGGTTCAGGTGATCTAACATACAAGTCACAAAAAGCTAGTATGCAATTGCAACACGTAATCAGAAAGGTGGATGGGATGTTATCCTTGATTGCAGGAGGAATTGAACATAATGTAAGGATGTTACACCTCGGTTATACATGGCATTTGTGAGACTACATCTCGAGTACTGTGTGTAGTTTTGGTCTTCTTATTTAAAGAAGGGTGTAAATACACTGGAGGCAGTTCAGGACATGTTTACTATGGGAGTGTGGAATTTGAAACACAAACTGATCAGCCATGATCTTACTGAACGTTGGAGCATGCTCGAGGTACAAAGTGGTCTACTTCTGTACCTAATTTGAATTTTGTAAGAGTAGTTAGAGGTGGCAAATAAATACTGGCTTTGCCAACAATCATTGATGGCTTGTGATCTTAACATCATTTAATGTAAATATCCCATGACACACTTACTGAACAAAATGCTTACTGATCTCAATTTTGCAAACTTCAATTGCATCATAGCCTCTACAGCTTTTTGAAGAACAGAATTCCAGATTTCCACTATCCTGCGTGTTTGCTTTTCACTCCCTGGTTTTGTTTGTTTGAATTTCGTGGGGCCAACAGATTGGATAGGGCTATTCTTGGCACTAGTGACTCAAAGGAGCACATCAAAATCTGTTAGAAGGCTTGAAAAGCTTCCAACTCTCTGTAAACATTCTTGTAAGCTTTGTACGTGACTCACAAAATTCTCTGGATGCATGGTATAGGGCAGCGTTGGATAGAGCCCATTCTTCTGCTTCAAGTGAATTAACTATTTATGAGTCAGAGAGAAAAGAACATTTGAACAGATGGAGAAGAAATCTCAGAGGTTGGTGGAAACTTACTCCAACAGGTCTGGGCTGAGTCCTTCAGAAATCATTTTGTTTCTTATGGCCATAACAGGAACGCCCTGCAACACAGAAAGAAGATTTAGAGAATTTATCTACATTGTGAACAGTTCAAAAGAGCATAATTTGAGCAGAAGTGGTGGAATAGCAGTTAGGGCAATGGTGAAATATTGGAATAAGAAATCCTTCAAATGAGCTATTAAAAAAAAGAAATTAACAGTTTGAAATTCTGTAGCACTATTCACACAAGCAAAGATACCTGAAAGTGGTTTATGCTGGATGTGGGTAGCACAAGGGAAGAGGGATAGGGTTAGATTAAGCAGCCGTAGTAATGTATGCAGAGAAGGGAGAGTCAGAGTTTTGGAGAAGCAGAGAACAAGTGATAGGTCAGAGCAGAGGGTACTTGCAGGGATTTAACACAAAGAATTTGTATTTAAACAGCACTGTTCAAACACTCAGGATGTTCCAAAATACTATACAGTCAATTCTTAAAGTTTAATCACCTCTGTAATATAGGAAAAATGGCAGGGAATTTACACACAGAAATTTCCCACAAACAGTAATGTTATAATGACTATTTGTTTTAGGGGTGTTGGTTGAGGGATAAACATTAGCCTGGAGTCAGTGGTGAACTTCCACTGTGCCTCAAATACTACTACTGGGCCCTTTCACATTCACATAAGGCAGACAGTGCTAATGGCTCAGGGCTGATGCTCTGAAGACATGAGATCAAATCCCTTATGGTAGCTGGTGGAACTGTCGATTGTCATAAAAACCCATCCGGCTAACTACCTTTCAGGAAGGAAATCCACAATCCTTACCAGATCTGGCCTACATATGACTCCAGACCCACAGCAAAGTGGTTGACTCAACCATATTCTTAAACAGCCCAGCAAGCCACTTAGCTCAAGGGCAATGAGGGGATGGCAACAAATATGGCTATAAGACCATAAGACATGGGAGCAGCATTAGGCCATTTGGCCCTTTGCGTCTGCTCCTCCATTTGATCATGGCTGATATGTTTCTTAACCCCATTCTCCTGCCTTCTGCCCATAACCCTCGATCCTTTTATTAATCAAGAACCTACCTATCTCTGTCTTAAATAACCTCAATGACTTGGCCTTCACAGTCCTCTATGGCAATGTGTTCCACAATTAACCACTCTCTCACTGAAAAAGTTCCTCCATATCTCAGTTCTAAACAGTTGTCTCTCCATTCTGAGCCTGTTCCCTCAAGTCTTAGTCTCTCCTACTAGTGGAAACATCTTCTCCACGTCCACTCTATCCAGGCCTCTCAGTATTCTATAAGTTTCAATCAGAACCCCCTTCATTCTTCTAAATTCCATCGATTACAGACCCAGAGTTTTCAACCACTTCTCATATGGCAGGCCCATCATCCCTGGGATCATTCTTGATCCTCTGGACCTCCTCGGAGGGCAGCACATCCTTCCTTAGATAAGGGGCCGAAACCTGCTCACTATAGGGGGAGAGATAAAAGGTACTGCAGATGCTGGAGAATCCGAGATAACAAGCATGGGGCTGGATGAACACAGCAGGTCAAGCAGCATCATAGGAGCAGGAAAACTTGACGTTTCGGGCCTAAACCCTTCTTCAGAAGCCGAAACGTCAAGTTTTCCTGCTCCTATGATGCTGCTTGACCTGCTGTGTTCATCCAGCCCCATGCTTGTTATCTCCACTATAGGGGGAGTATTTGCTGGAGTGGTAGGGAGGCTTTAAACCAAAACGGCTGGGGGTTGGGAACCGATGCAAGATGTCAGAGAAAGGGGAATCAAGGAAAGAACAAAAAACAGATCAGGGAATAAGAAAAGTGATAGGCAGAGAAATCAAGGGCCAGGATCAAACATGAACACAGTGAAAAATAATGGGAATAGGATAAGTAATGTTAAAAAGATGAGCTTTAAAGCTTATGCCTTAATGCACAGCGCATTCACAATAAAGTGGATGAATTATTCATGCAAAAAGATGAAAACAGGTGTGATACAGTCGGGATTATGGAGTAATGGCTGCAGGGTGACCAGGGATGGGAACTGAATATGCAGGGATATTCAATTTAGAAAGGACAGACAGAAAGGAAAAGGCAGTGGAGTTGTACTGCTGGTTAAAAAGGAAATTAATGCAATAGTGAGGAAGGATATTAGCTCTGATGATGTGATATCTGTAGGAGTAGAGCTGAGAAACACCAAAAGTCAAAAAACATTAGTGGAGGTTATATCTAGACGCCAGACTGGAGGGGTGATATTGAAAATAGCATTACAGATGAAATTAGACATGTCTGCAACAAAGGAACATTTGTAATTAGGGGTGACTTTAATCTGCACATAGATTGGGCAAAACAAATTAGTAACAATATCGTGAAGGAGGAATTCCAGGAGCGTATAGGGGATGGTTTGCTGGACTAATATGTTGAAAAACCATATGAGAACAGCCCATCCCAGATTGGGTATTGTGTAAAAAGAAAGGAATAATTGGCAACCTAAATACACAAACCCCTTGGGGATAAGTAAGCATAATATGATAGAATTCCTCATCAAGATGGAGAGTGATGTTGTTGATTCTGAGACTAGGGTCCGAACCTAAATATAGTAAACTACAGTGGTAGGAGGTGCGAGTTGGCTATGATGGACTGGGGAATGTGATACAGAAGCTCGAACACATGCACCAACAGGTTCAAGAACGGTTTTTTCCCTGCTGTTATTAGACTGCTGAATGGGCCTCTCTAATTTCAAATCAAATGCTGACCTTGCTTTTGTGCACCTCCTGTGCAGTCACAACTTTATAGGCCTCGCTTTAAGCACTCTATAATCTATATGTCCTTGTTTGTTATGATCTGCCTGTACTGCTCGCAAAACAAAACTTTTCACTGTACTTAGGTAGATGTGACAACAACAAATCAAATCAAAGACTGTGGAAAGGCAATAGCAACCATTCAAAGAGCAACAATTGTTCATTCTTCTCTGGTGCAAAAGTGAAATGTAAGAAGCGGCTAAACTACGGCATACAAGGGAAATTAGAGATTAGATCTAAGGAAGAAGCGTACAAATTGGCCAGAAAAAAACAACAGGAATGGGAGTAGTTTCAAATTCAGCAAAGAGGCACAATGGGATTAATTAAGAAAGGGAAAATAGAGTATGCGAGTAAGTATTTGAAAAGAGAAAAAGACTAGTGAATACTTTAAACGCTCCTTATAGTCAGAAACAGGGGAATTTACAATGGGGAATAAAGAAATGGCTGACCAGCTAAATGTATATTTTGGCTCTGTGTTCACAAAGACAGACATAACTAATATACCAGAAATGTTGGGGAACTCAGGGTTAAGTAAAAAGGAGGAACTGAAGAATATCAGCATTAGTAGGACAATAGTGTTGGGGAAATTGATGGGATTGGAGGCCGATAAATCCCCAGGGCCTGATAATCTACATCCCCAAGTACTTAAGGAAATGACCCTAGATATAGTGGTCATCTTCCAAGATTCTTCACACTCTGGAATAGCTCCTATGGATTGGATGGTAGCTAATGTAACCTCTCTATTTAAAAAGGGAGGTAGTGAGAATTACAGAACAATTAGCCTGATGTCACTAGAATCCATTATAAAAGAATTAGTAGCTGAGCATTAGAAATCAGTGGAAGGATCAGACACAGTCAGCATGGATTTGCGAAAGGGAAATCGTGCTTGCTAAATCTACTGGAATTCTTTGAGAATGTAATTCATATATTTGATGAGGGGTTTCAGGTGAATCATAGAATTTTACAGTACAAAAGGACGCCATTTGCCCCATCATTTCTGTACCAGCTCCTGAAAGAGCTCCCAGCTAGTCTCACTCTCCCACCCTATTCTCATAGCCCTCTAACTTCATCACTTTCAAATATATATCCACCTCCACCACTCTCCCAGGCAGCACATTCCAAATCCTAACAAGTCTCTGAGTAAAGAAATAGTAGGAACTGCCGATGCTGGAGAATCTCAGATAACAAGGTGTAGAGCTGGATGAACACAGCAGGCCA
>JAHRHZ010000021.1:710849-736012 GCA_024137785.1 Ginglymostoma cirratum | reverse complement strand
GCTGGAGTTGTTTTCTTTGGAGCAGAGACGACTGAGGTGTACAAAGTTATGAAGAATGCTGATAAGGAGAAACCTTTCCTCTTAGTCAATACCAGAGGCCAGTTTTAAGGTAAGGGTCTTAAGGTTTAGAAGGGAGTTGAGGGAAGAAAGTGTTCATCTACAGGGTAGTGAGTAAGTGGAACTCACTGCCAGAAAGAGGCGCAGGAACTCTCAAGACACTCGAAAAGTATTTAGATGGGCACTTGAACACCACAGCATTCAAAACTATGTATCAATGCTGGGAAATGGGATTAGAATAGATGGATGATTGACTAGTGCAGGCACAATGAGCCAGAGAGCCTTTTCCATACTGTAAAATCTCCATGGTTCTAACTGTCACCCCTGAACTACCTCTCTTAAACAAAATAATAAATACATTGCACAATACTGCATAGCCCACCCTCCAAGATGCAACAAAGGCCCTTTTGACCATAGAATTGCCTTTTCTTTTG
The DNA here is from genome assembly GCA_024137785.1 of Ginglymostoma cirratum. Classification (NCBI taxonomy): domain Eukaryota; kingdom Metazoa; phylum Chordata; class Chondrichthyes; order Orectolobiformes; family Ginglymostomatidae; genus Ginglymostoma; species Ginglymostoma cirratum. Next base: position 735,521 of record JAHRHZ010000021.1, on the reverse strand, counting down.
TAAGGTGTCCATGATGATTTAGTAATGGCAGGACCAACATTTCATATATGATAAGCAAAGGGTAACTGAACCATGTGAAACATCACATGAAAGGCGATTAGCAATGCGATGCTTTTTCAGCGATGTTCAAAGTTCTTCCATGAGATGCGTCTACCAAATCTAGCATTAGGGAATACCACAGATTCCTGTCATAATCCACCATTCCCAATGAGACATCCTCCAGTTCAGAACTCCTGTTACAGCACATTTTCCACATGAAGTCATCCTTTGACTTGCTTCATTTTTAATTTGAATGTCTAATGTAATTCCTAATTTTATTTATATTTATGTATAGTCATCCGCTTCTAATTGTGCAACAGGACAAAAACTTAATTACATTGCAAAAGGTCAGCACACCAATAATTGCACAATACTGTATTAAAAATAAAACAGGAGTTTAAATTACTTCCATGCCCTTAAAATAAGAATTTTTAAAATAGTCCTACAGTGCAGAGATGTACATTTGTGCATTGCTGATAATGACTGCAATAACGCCTACTTGATTAGGATGCATGGGGTGGGACGGTACTGGTCTTTAAATCAGATTCTCAGAGTTTACTCCTGGTGTTTTACTGCAAATGCATCTTACCTTAACACAAGTGCAGCCTACCAACATAGAGGCCAGGTTCAACTATTTTTCACTTAAGATCAGATTTTAAAGTTTATTTGCACTATTGCTTCAGGGCTGGTTCTGGGAATTTGAGCCAGTATCCAGGATACACACCAAGACATAACTGGACCTGGGCTTTTTCCAAGCTCAAGCTGACAATTTAGAGTTGACACTCAGGCTGAACAAGTTCTGGGCTAATGACCATGATGATGAAGAAAGACAAATTCAAGGCCATCTCCTCCAATCTTCAATGGCAGCTCTACGACCAAGTCATCCACTGCTGACCATAAGTTGTCCATCACTGGATTAACACAATGGTTGTATAACAGATTGGAGTTTGAGTTACCTTAAACTGCTCACTTCCCAACCTTTCCAAAGATTCTCCATCACCTGCAAGGCTTAAGTTGCTGGGTGTAAAACCAGGAAATTCCTACCTGAGAGCAGCATTGTAGGAGCACCTTCACCATAGAGTTCAGCAGTTCGAGACAATATTCACCATGTTCTCAAGGGCAATTAGCCATAAATTAGCAATAATTCCTATTTCAATAATGAATTATTAAAGAGTCAAAATGGAATACTCAACACCGGCCTGAATGGGTTCAGAGTACCACTGCTCATGTGACAGCATTTGCTTGCTTAGTTTCTCTGCCACAGAAAACAAGTGCAACCTGTTCTATCAGCACATCGTAACCTTATGTGGAGACAATTCACAGAATGAGCACAACAACTTACCAAGTTCACTTCAACACCAATTTCCTCTCCAGTGACCTCCATCATCATTAAGGACAGCAGCAGCAATGTGGTGGGAACACCAGTCACAGAGATATATGATCTGTCATTGCTTCACTATCGCATCACACTGGCTCAGGGCTGCACCACTCCGCAGTTCAACTTCATTCTCTAGCTCATTCGCTGTGCTGACAAGAAATTTTTCCTTTTCCTTTCACACACCAAGGCCCACAAGATGCAACAACTTGGGGATACCCATGGTCCTCTAGTATAGTACCTTCCTCCCTTCCCCTTTCCTCTGACCATCCCCTCTCCTAACCCCACCTCCTGTCGGTATTCACCATCCCTCCTAACCTTCCGCTCTCTGATGCTAAATGTTCTGTACTCAGCAAAGGTCTCAGCTTTGTCCCTCTGCGACCCCATCTTAACAAATTTCAGGCACGATGTGACGTTGGCCTCTTCTTCCACTGTCTTCGCCTCCATGCCCATGTCTTTAGACAAGAGTCGTCTCCCTGTCCCACAGACCCCATCGCCCAGTTCCAACACTCTCCCTCCACCTGGACCCCTTCCTCTGGCCTTTCACCTGCACTCGATCTGTTAATTGAGAAGCGTTGCCGTGACATTAGTTGCCTCAATTTCGCTGCCCGCACCCCCCCTCACCAAATCCAACCTATCTGCCTCCAAACTGACAGCACTCCGTGTGCTCAGATCCAATCCTGACTTTGCTATTAAGTCTGCTGATCAGAAAGGTGCTGTCGTAGTCTGGCATACTGACCTCTACATTACAGAGGCCGAGTGCCAGGTCTCAGATACCTCCCCCTATCCTCTCCTGAACCATGATCCCACCATGACACATCAGACCATTGTAACAACTACAGTAACTGACCTCATTTCACCTGGTGATCTCCCCACCACTGCCTCCAAGCTGATAGTCCCCCAGCCCCACACAGCTTACTTCTACCTCCTTCTGAAAATCCACAAACAGGACTGTCCGGGCAGCCTCATTGTTTCAGCCTGCTCCTGTCCCACAGATCTCACCTTCTCCTACCTTGACTCGGCCTTTCCTCCCCAGTCCAGTCCCTGCCCATGAACATCCATGATTCTTCTGACACTTTACATCAGTTGCCGAATTTCCAGTTTGCTGGTTCCAGCCACCTCCTCTTTACCATGGACGTGCAATCCCTTTACACGTCCATTCCCCACCAGGATGGTCTCAGGGCTCTCTGCTTCTTACTGAAACAAAGGTCTGAACCGTCCCCACACACCACCAGCCTCCTCCACTTGGTCGAGTTCGTTCTCACCTTTAACAACTTCTCTTTTAATTCCTCTCATTTTCTTCAGGTCAGAGGGGTGGCAATGGGTACCCATGTGGGCCCCAGTTTCATCTGTTTCTTTGTGGGGTATGTGGAATATTCCTTGTTCTAGTCCCATTCTGGCCCCCAGCCACAACTCTTTCTCAGATATATCAATGATATCATTGGCGCTGCCTCCTTCTCTTGTCCGGAATTGGAAAAGTTCATCAATTTTGCTTCCAATTTCCACCCTGCCCTCACTTTCACCTGGTCTATCTCTGACTCCTCCCTTCCTTCTTCGACATCTCTGTTTCCATTTCTGGGAATAGACTGGCCACTAATATCCATTATGAACCCACTGATTCCCATAGCTACCTGGGCTATACATCCTCGCAACCCGCTCCCTGCAAAGGCTCCATCCCATTCTCTCAGTAGCTCTGTCTCCGTCACATACGTTCTGATGAGGCCAACTTCAACAAGGGTGCCTCCGAAATGTCCACCTTCTTCCTCAACTGAGGATTCCTCAGAACGATTGTCAACTGGGCCCTCAACTGGGTCTGACCCATCTCCCGCACTTCTGACCTCAATCCATCTCCTCCCTCCTGCAACAGCAATAGGGTTCCCTTGTCCTTACCAACCATCCCACCATCATCCACATCCAAAAGACCATCAGATGCCATTTCCGCCACCTCCAGTGAGATGCCACCACCAGACACATATCTACCTTCCCTCCCTTGTACGCCTACAGCAGGGACAATTCCCTCCGGGACACCCTGGTCCACTCCTCTTTCACTCCCAACATCCCTCCACATCACCTGGTCCACTCCTCTTTCACTCCCAACAGCCCCACGGCACCTTCCCCTGCAACTGGTGAAGGTGTAACACCTGCCCATTTACCTCCTCCTTCCTCAGTATCCAAGGGCCCACACATATACCTTCCAGGTAAAGCAGCATTTCACCTGTACTTCCCACAATCTAGCCTACTGCATTTGCTGATCACAACGTGGTGTTCTCTACTTTGGGGAAACAAAGTACAGACTGGGTGACCGCTTTGCAGAACATCTACATTCTGCTCGCAGTAAAGACCCTGAGCTACTTATTGCCTGTCACTTTCACACACCACCCTGTTCCCTGGTCAACGTCTCTGTCTCAGGCTTGTTGCGGTGTTCCAGCAAAGCTCAGCGCAAGATGAAAGAATACCTCATTTTCCGCTTAGGGACCCTGCAGCCCTCTGGAATAAATATCGAGTTCAATAATTTTAGGGCCTGAACTCTCCCATGTCCTGGCCCCCTACCCCTTGTTATTACACAGCCTGCCATTACACACTACCTATTGTTAGCTATTAGAAGTGTCCATTAACAGCCATTCACATTCCTAGCCAGATTGTTATCAACTCCTTTGTCTGTCCAACTGTTCTTCTCTCTTTTTGGGCTCTATGCCCGCCTATTGTTTACTCCTTACCCCCTCCACCAACCCTGTCTTCTGCAGATAAACTGGCATTTTCCTAGTTACCATCAGTTCTGAGGAAACATCACAGGACCCGAAACGTTAACTCTGATTTCTCTTCACAGATGCTACCAGTCCTGCTGGGCTTTTCCGACAACGTCTGTTTTTGTTCCTGATTTACAGCACCCGCACTTCTTTTGGTTTTTATTGCTTCACTATTACTGGGCCAATTTCATGGACCTCTTTATCTAATGCACCAGAGGTCACAGCCCAGACACACAAACTGCAGCAGTTCAAACAGAAGGCCCACGAGAAACTCTCTCAAATTAAGGCTGAGCAGTAAATGTTGCCCTCATCATCCTGAAAATTAAAAGGATTGGTTGGGTTTTGAGCAGTTTATTTGCAGCATGTGAACATTTATTATAAGCCACAGGCTGTAACTTGGATATCCATGGCACAACACAGAAGGCAACAGGGTTTTGTTTTAATCAGCTTGAATTCTCAGTGCATTTGGATATTGTAGGCAAGGACTGTGATGTTGAAACATGGATGTTATTAACCTAGGTTCCCAATGGTTACCTCCAACTGCGTTATCCAATTGCCTACTTGTATACTGTTTGGGACCTGCCTATTTTGGACAATTCCCTCCACAATACAGTTGAGCTGTTGTTTGCAAACTGTCTAACATGATTCCAGCAAAATTTTAGAATTCCTTGTGTCCACTGAATCAAATAGCATAGTTGAGGAATGTTCAGCCCATTATACCTGTGGTGTTACTTTGAAAGAATTATTTAATTAACTCCACTCACCTATTCTTTCCCCATAACCCAGCAGACTGTTTCTTTTTAAACAATTACCCAATTCCTTTTTGAAAGTAAATGACTGAATCGGCTTTCACTACTTTTTCGTGAATTACACTCCAGATCATCATAACTCTCAGCATTAAAATATGAATTCTCCTCAACTCCCACAGGTTCTTCATCCAACAAATAATCTCATTTTTACCTCAGGAGGTGGTGGCTGATGCTGGTTTGTTGCTGTCATGGAGGATGGGCCATTTGCATAACTCTGACCCTGATTCGTTGTCTCTAGTTTGACATCTTCCAGTCCAGGTATTGATGAAAGCTGTAAGCCACAAAAAGACAAAATTGTAGATGAAAACTCCGAAAACGTGCAATCCACAAACTGAATAAATCTGCTAGTTATGAAGCATTTGCCACCTACTGCACCCAACTGAGGGGTCAGACGAGGTCTCAGTTTCAACATCTTACACAAAGACTGACAGCTCTGTCAATGCAGCACTCAGTCAGTATTGGCACTGGACATAACTTGGTACTTGGGTCTCCGGACTGGGCGTTGAAATAAACAACCACGTTACTCAACAAAAGCAAAGTAAATTCCAAAGAAAAGTCACACTGGACTCAAATCGTTAACTCTGCTTCTCTCTCTACAGGTGACGACTGACTTGCTGAGTTTCTCCAGCAGTGTCTATTTTTGTTTTAAATTCTATTCTGAACCGAATGACTTGATACGCAAAAAGATCAAGCCACTTATTAAATTGGCTGGAGAAAAGTACAACTTGTCAAACTCAATTAACTTCACATATGACTCAGGCAACAGATCCGGCAAAAGTTCTGCAACATTTCACTTTATGACACTGAAAGGCCCATCACTGGGGCAACCTACTGAACCAGTGAAGACAGTATTACACTACCAACTATCCATGAACGAGAAATGTTCATATATAATAAAACAAAACACTGGGGAGATGAAACACAGACTGAGTGAATACTTTGCAGAACACCTGTCCGTCTGTCAATAAGAATAATCCCGAGCTTCTAGTTGCCTGCTGGGTCAACACACCACTTTATCTCCTGACCAACATTTCTGTCTCACACCTGCTGCAATGATCCAGCAAGGCTTAGCACGAGCTGGAAGAACAGCATCTCATGAGGATGATGGCTTGGGGACCCTGAGGCCTTCAGGACAATATGGAGTTCAATAATTTTAGGGCCTGAACACCTTCTCCCACATCCTTTACACACCTCCACACCCCAGGCCCTGTCATGATATGGGCTGCATACAGCACAGCCAACTCATTTGCACCTACTCATGGTTCCCATGATCAACTTTTCTTCTTCCCTGTCTGGCTATCAACAAGCCCCTTTTCTGCCTAACTTTCTTTCTCTCTCTTCGGCGTCTATCCACTTACTTACCCTCTCCCACTCCCCCAACCCCTAAACCCAGTCATCAGCATTAATGCCACCTTTTCCAAGCTTCTATCAAGTCTGAAGAAGGGTCACTGGACTTGAAACATTAACTCTGTTTTCTTCCCATAGGTGCTGCCAGACCAGCTGAGATTCTCCAGCAATTTCTGTTAATGTTCATATGTATTGCGTCTATAGGGAAATACTTGCATTTATATACTTGCATATATTTTCACTACATCAGAACATTCCTCAAAGTTCTTCAAAGCCTAGTCGGTGGTGCTGTGTGGGAAATGTGACAGCCAATGTGTACACAGCAAGTTCTTGCGAACAGCAATTAAATAAATAATATTGACGGTCAGGAATAAACATTAACTAGACCTTGATGGAGTACTCTTGCCCTTTTCAAATACTACCCTAGCATACTTTGCAACCACAGAATCGGCTGGCAGGACCCTTGGTTTAATCTTATGCAAAGGTGGCATGTACAACAGCGCAGCACTCTGTCAGTATGATACCAAAATACACCCAAATGCGTGGGATCAAGTCTCAGAAGACAGTGCTCTTCCAAACCACTCATGAGTTTCCTTAAACTGATTATGGAACTAACAGCCCTGTATTAGTTTCCCTATCGGGGATCATTTAAAAAAAAACTGCCAGTATTTCTGTTCCCCACTCTCTGATTGTAATGTGTTCTGCAGTTCTTGTTAAATTTTTGCACTGTCTAAATTTCTATTTCCCTTGAACATTCCCAAGTTACTTTTGCCTAGCTTCATCTTATTATTCTACACGTGACACTGCTTTCCAAATCCATATTGAAGAATTTAATGAGGCAGCCTGCAGGTTTTCTCAGATCTTATTTCCTGCTGGAATCAATTTGTTTTATTTTTCCAAACTTATTCCTTGGTATTTGATATTTTCACATCACAGAAATCACTGCTGTAACATGAAGTTTTCAATAGAGGGTAAGTACTGTAACTTTAGTAATATGATGCTTTCAAAAGAAAGAGTGATAGTGAGCTAGTGGGGGAAGGGAGAGAAGAGAAAGTCAGAGAGAAGAGGTAGATACGCAACCAAATGAAAGCAGACTTACCTACGCTACAACATCACATTGGTTTTATATTCTGGTGTGCAATGGTCATTTAAATTTATAACTTGACAAACAGTAACAGTTGGATGGCTCTTTTGAAATGAGTAAAGATTTTCCATCAACATAACGTAATATTAACGGGTTTCGGCTAGAGTCCACTGGAGTTTCATCATAAACTGTTACAAGTCTCAAGCGTCATTATTCTGAACAATTAAACAGTTCACAAGAACAGTAAGAACTTACAAAATTTCTTTTCTGCCCAATTGTAATATCTTGCCTATTTTGCTAATTTCTTTAGGAAAAAAACTCATCTATATATAATAAAATAGTGTGCCATGTCCTGTTGTCACCTCAATTTGGAAAAATTTCTTAAATTTTACTTCCAATTTCCACCCTTCCCAGTTTGATATTGTCTTTCCCTGATGTTTCCTTCTCTTCCTTGACATCGCTTCCTTTCAGGCATTAAGGAGCACAAGCTGGAACAACTCAGATATACCCACACCCCTATGGAACCTTCGTCCCCCTCGCTTCCCTCTGACTCCATCTTTCCTCCTGACTCCATCACTTGTTGAGTATTTACTATCTCTTCTGACTTTCTGCTCTCAATTGCTGAACATTCTGTACTCAGCAAAAGGTCTTAGTCTTATCCCACTGTGCCCTGTTTCAATTATATTCAGACACAACATCACGCTGAACTCTTCTTCCATCACCTCCGCGTCTATGTCTTTGGGCAGGAGTTCTCTCCCTAGATGCCTTCACCTGCCTTTATCACTCTCCCTTCATCTGCACCCTACCTCTAGCCTTTTACCTCCACTCGACACATTCATCAAGAACTGAAGCTGTGACACTGTTTGTGCCTCTTATCCATTAGAACCTATCTCCCTCTGAACTGACTGCACTTAGTGCTCTCAGATCCAACCCTGACTTTATCATCAGGCCGGACAACAAGGATACTGCTGTTGTTGTCTGGTGTACTTAGCTCTACATTGTGAATGTTGGATGCCTGCTCTTAAATGCCTCCTCTGATCTCCCCTGGACCACAACCCCACCATTGAGCATTAGGACACTGGTGAGAATCACGGACACAATCTTTACTCGTCTGGGAATCTATGTGTGACAGCCTCCCAGCTCAATCCCCCAACCCCATACCACCTTCTACCTTCTCCCTTCTCCCCAAATTCCACAATCAGAACTACCTGGGCAGAACCAGTGTTTCTACCTGCTCCTTCCCATGGAACTTATTTCTTCCTAACTGACTCTGTTTTCTCTTCCAGTGCCTCCCCACTTACATCTGCAATTCTTCTGACACTTTACGTCAGTTAGAAATACCAGTTCACGGGCTCCAGCCAGCTCCTCTTCACCATGGAAGTGGAATCCCTTTACACGTCCATCCCGATAGGTGCGCCCAGGGCTCTGTGCTTCTTCCTGGGGAAAAAAAAAGGCCTGAACCATCCCCATTCACAACCACTCTCCTCTGCCTGGCTGACCTCATCCTCACACCGAACAACTTCTCCTTTAACTTCTCTCACTTTCTTCAGATCAAAGGTGTGGCCATGGGTACCCACATTGACCCCAGTTTCATCTGTTTCTTTGCGGCCTATGTGGAAGATACCGGGTTCCTTTCCTACTTGGGTCTCTCCCACAACTCTTTCTGCAGTACATTGTTGATATCATAAGTGCTGCTTCCCCCTCTTGTTCTGAACTGGAAAAATGTATCAATTTTGGTTCCAATTTCCACTGTGTCCTCATCTTCACCTGGTCCATTTCTGATCTCTCCATTCCCTTCCTCGATATCTCGGTTTCCATTTCTGGGCTTAGGTTAGCCATTGATATACATTACAAACCCACTGACTCCCACAGATACCTCTATTATACATCCTCGCACTCTTCTTCTTGCAAGGACTCCATCATATTCTCCTAATTTCTCCATCTCCATCTCATTTGTTCTGATGATGCCGTCTCTGCAGAGGGGCCTCAGAAATGACCATTTTTTTTCTCAACTGAGGATTTCCCACCACCATGGTTGATAGGACCCTCAGCCGCGTCTGATCCATCTACCGCACTTCTGCCCTCACCCTTTCCCTTCCCTCCCACAACAAGAAAGTTTCTCTGGGCCTCATTTACCATCTCATCAGACTCCGCATCCAAAGGATTATAAGCTGCGATTTCCATCATCTCCAATAGGGTGCCAAGACCAGTCATGTATTTCCCTCCCCTCCTTTGTCAGCAGTGCGCAGGACCATTCGCTGCAGGATGCGCTAGTCCACTCCTCCTCCATTCCCAACATGTCCCCACACCCTCAGAGCACCCTCCCATGAAATCTCAGAAGATGTAACCCTGCCGTTTACCTCCTCCCTCCTCATCATCCAAGGGCCAAGACTTCCAGGTGAAGCAGTGATTTACCTGTATTTCATTCAATCTAGTCTACTGTATTCATTGCTCACAATGTGGTCTCCCCTAAAATGTGGAGATTAAATGCAGACAGGGTAACCATTTTGCATAACGCATTATGTTCTCTCTGCAAAAATGACCCAGATCTTCCAGTTGCCTGCCACTTCAACACACCGCTGTGTTCTCTGGCCAACATTTCTGTCGCAGGGCTGCTGCAGTGTTCTAGTGAGCCTCAGCGTAAGCTCGAAGAACATCTCATTTTCCACCTGGGGACCTATGGCCTCCAAGACTCAACATTGAGTTCAATAACTTTCCAGCCTGATTCCATCCTTCAATTTTTTTTTACCCAATCCCAAACCCACCCAGAACCTAGTCTTGTAATGACATGATTGTTTTCAGCACAGTCACCCATTTTCATGTACTCTAGGCCCATTATCACATTATATGGGTTGCATTCATATAGCCATGAAGTCATACAGCACAGAAACAGGCCCTTCGGTCCAACCAGTCCATGACGAACATAATCCCAAACTAATATAGTCCCATCTGCCTGCGCGTGGCCCATATCCCTCCAAACCTTCTTTTATTCGTGTACTTATCCAAATGTCTTTTAAATGTTGTAATTGTACCCACATCCACCACTTCCTCTGGAAGTTCATTCCACACATGAACTACTCTCTGTGTGAAAAGATTGCTCCTCAAGTCTTTCTAAAAGCTTTCTCCTCTCACCTTAAAAATATGCCCCCAGTCTTAAAATCCCCTGCCCTAGGGAAAAGACACCTGTCATTCATCTTATCTATACCCCTCATGATTTTATAAACCTCTATAAAGTCACCCCTCAACCTCCTACTGTGCATTTAACACCAGCCTATCCAACCAATTAAGTCCCAGCCTATCCAACCTCTCCCTATAACTCAAACCCTCCTTTCCCAGCATCACCCTGGTAAATCTCTTCTGAACCTTCTCCAGCTTAATAATATCCGTCCTAAAACAGGGCAACCAGAACTGGGCACGGTACTCCAGATGAGGTCTCCTCTCAATTACATCCTGTACAACCCCAACATGACGTCCCAACCCTCAAACGCAAAGGTCTGACCAATGAAGGCAAGTGTGCTAAATGCCTCCTTAACCACCCTGTCTACGTGTGATGCAAACTTCAAAGAATTATGTACCTGAACTTCTCGGTCTCTCTATTTTACAACACTACCCAAGCCCTATTTAGTACAGCTCACCAATTTTCTCCTACTCTTAGCTCTTATTATCACTTATGCAACGTTTCTTCTGTTCTGGCTGCTGTCCATAATCATCATGTTTATCTAACACCTTCATATCTCTTTCTCTCTCTGGTCTCTGGCTCTACCTATCTGCTCCATCTCCACTAAAACCCCCAACCATGTCTTCAGCATAAATAACCACATTTTCCCCCCAACTGCTAACAGTCTTGATGAAGAGTCACCGAAATTGAAACATTAACTCTACTTTCTTTCCACAGATGCTGCCAGAGCTGTTTCTCCAACAATTTGCTTTTGTGTTGGATCAAGCCTCTTGTTGGGAAAAATTCAGAACAGGTCATATTGTCTGCTTCATTTCTCTACCTTACATGAATCAAAGAGACAGTCCCAAAACTTCATACTTGTAACAAAATGACATGCCCGCCAAAACCATTGGAGTGGTTACAGTATAGAAGGCAGCTATTCAGCACATTTGGTCTGTCTTGGCTCTCTGTAAGAGCAATTCAGCTGGTCCCATTCCTCTATAACCTTTCAAGTTTTCTCTGTTCAAGCATTTACCCAATTTATTTTCAAAACTCACAACTGAATCCGCCTGTATCACAATTCCAGGAAATACATTCCAGACCTTAACCACGTAATGTGTAAAATATGTTTTTCTGTATGTTACAACTGGTTTTTTGACTATCACTTTCAATCAGTATGGTCTTCTGCAATTAGGAACAGTTTCTCTCTCTCTGGGACATGTATGATTGTGAACACCGCAATCAAATCTTCTCCAAGGAGAACAGCTTCTGCAATCTATCCTTATAACTGGAGTCCCATATCACTGGAGCCGTTCTTGTCAATCTTCTTTGCAGCCTCTCAAGAGTCTCCACCTCCTTCCGAGAACACAGTCCCCAGAATTGGATGCAATACTCCCACTGAGGCTAGACCAGTGTTTTCAGTGAATGACCACATATACAGATGAAATGCCAGACTCCATCCTCAGTTAGCAAACCTTCCAAAATAAATAAGGTCACTGACATCATTTCAAAGAAAGCATGCCCCACTAAAGCTTATGGCAAAACTTTGGAAAGGATACAGAGGGTGACTGTCCCATTTTAAATATTAAAGAGTAAGTAATGCTAAACACTGTTAAAAGTATCAGTATTGTCTGTCTATGCAGGCCAGACAGCTTACAGCCCTGTACGTGAACTGAATCAATATAAAATACAAACTGCCATGCTATTGCCTCTCAGTGTACAGAGATTGATGGATAGAAGCTACTACTACTGGTACTGCAACTTCTAAAATCAACACAAGCTGTTCCAAAGACAGCACCTCATGTTTCTGCTGGCACTTTGTAACTTTTAGCAATGCTCTGACTTGTAGTCTGTGGTAAATGAGTGGTGGCTGCCATTTAATACACTAGCCCACCGGCTGTGTATGGAAGTGAGCACTATCTCAGCTTCTCCATCACTATATGTTCCAGCTGTAGCACAACAGACTGGCAGAAATGCAGTACTAGATGATTTTTTGTTCTTAATAAAAACAGAAAGTGTTGGCGAAACTCAACTGTTCTGGCAGCATCTGTGGAGAGAATAACAGAGTTAATGTTTTGAAACCGATCTGAATTCTTCAAGCCAGTTCTGAAGATACCAGATTCAAAATGATAACGTTTCTTTCTCCAAAGATTTGGGCAGACCTGCTGAGTTTTGCTAGCACTTTGTTTTTATTTCACATTTCCAGCATTGATAGTATTATACTTTTATGTACATCTTTTATCCTTGTTATTATACAGAAACTATTACACAGAATTAAGTCTAGACCCTATTTTGTCAAACGTTTCATTATATTGTTAATCTTACAGCTCAGCAAGCCTATCTGCTTATCACTCTCAATTCTTTATCATTTCTTTCTGTGCTTGACCCTGGGGATGATGGCATGAGAAATGGAGGTGTAGTGGTAAAGTTGCTAGACTAGTAAGGGAGAGGCCAAAGCAAATGCTCTGGTGTGACTGGTTCAAAATCAATTCAAGGAATAGAAAGTTAGTTTAAGTAACAGTGATAAGTATCATCGAATGTCACAAAAAAAACCATTTGATTTACTAACGTTCTTTAGGGGAGGAAATTTGCTGTCTTAACCTGGTCTGGCCTACATATATGATAAGTCCCAGAAATCAGTTCCAGGATATTTGGGGATGGGCAACAAATGCTGGCCTTATCCACCTTCTCTAAGCCGCTGGGTTTTCATTTGTTGTAATACTTCTGCAGCAGTTGATCTGCTCAAAACACTCTTCCACCTTGGATTCCTTTCTCAACCTTGTCCCTAGCAAATTCTTCATCCTTTTCCAAGAATGGACTCCACCTTCCTTCCTTCATGTGGACTTCAATGTACATGACAATTGGTTAAATCATCCATCGCCACATCGAGTATTATTGAGTCTTGCTCCAGTCATCCAAAACTACTCACTACACCAGCAACACCCAGAATGCAAACACAGATCTCCCCTTGCTCCACTTTATAACCAGCCATCTTCTTAAAACCCTCCTCCTAATAACCCCCCTTCCACCTTCACCTCCAACAAAAGGAAGCAGCTCACTGTCTTCTTTGTTACTAAGTTGGAGTCCATATGTTCAGCGACCAATGATATACCCTCCCCTTCAAGGTTCCCCTGCCCTAGCCCTGACTCAGTCAGAAATCACATGACACCAGGTCCAACAGGTTTATTTGAAATCACAACCTGGTGTCGTGTGTCTTCTGACTTTGTCCACCCCAGTCCAACACTGGCACCTTCACATTGTAGCACTGAATCAGCATCATGTCTCATCTCTCTTCTTCTCTGTGAAAACAACTCGCACGCCTTTCAATCCTTCTAATGCCCCTGATGCCACACGGGTTCTCCTGTATTTTGAGTAAGTAACAATTTCCTTCAGTTAAGCACCATTGTTTACATCACTCTCATCACAGATCTGTTCCCTGGCCCCCAACTGTCTGCTCTCTGTCCTGACACTGAATCATATTTGGGTGTTTATTTGCACAGACCCTCAGAGTAACCCCAGAGGTCTCCTTCTGCCAGTTCTAGGCTGATTGATTGTGGCAGCTCGTCAGCTCGATGAGAGCTCAGAATGCAATGTTTAAAACTTTGTAAATAAACATCAAGAAATTCCAACAGAGCCATTTTGTAAAGGTAGTATTTGGTGGGTTCAGTTACATGAAAGTTATGGACGAAGTTAAGGGATGGGAGTTCCAGAGCTCAGCAGAGGTTATTAAAGTTTCCAGAACAAGTAATAGGACAGAGAGTATGGAAAGGGTCAGGAATCTAAATTCAGGCACAGCAAATAATGGGACAACTATGAGAAAGGGAGGCAGTCACCACAGGACTGAGGGTGTTGTATTTAAATATGCGCAGTATACGAAATAAGGTAAATGAGCTTATAGCACAGATTAAAATTGGTGGATATGATGTCGTGACATGTAGCTGCGAGGGGATCAGGGCAGGGAACTAAATAAACTAAATATCCAAGGATGCATGCCCTATCAAAAGGCTGGGCAAATTGGCACGGTTGGGTGGGGGGGTGGTGGTGGTTGTTGTCTTGTTAGTAAGAAATGAAATTACATCGATATCAATAATTTAGAGTTGGAAGGCATAGAATCTGTGTGGGTGGAGTTGAGGAGCCAAGACCCTGATGGGAGTTTTGTACATGCTTCCTAGCAGTGGTCAGGATGTGGGGAAGAAAATAAATCAAGAGATAGAAAAGACATGTAAGAAAAGCAGTTTTATAATAATCATGGAAGACTTCGATATGCAGATGGATTGGGAAATTTAGTTTAGTAGCAGATCTAAAGAGAAGAAATTTGTGGAATGTCTATGAGATTTGTTTTGCAGATTGTGGTGCAGCCCACTAGAGAACAGGCACTTCTAGATTTGGTGATATGCGATGAGGTAGATTTGATTGAACTCAAGGGGAAGCAACATCTAGTGACCATAATATGATATAAGCTGAAATCGGGTATAATGGTATTATAATTGAGTAAAGGTAACTAAAAAGACGTGAGGGAGGAGCTGGCCAGAGTTGACTGGAAGGGGAGCAAAACAGGGCAGATGGTACAGCAGCAATGGCAGAAAGTTCTGAAGATAATTCAAGAGAAATTCCCAACAAAAGTTCATTCCAAGGATGAAGAAACATTCTAAGGGGAGGATGAGGCTAACATATGTGTTTGCATGACAGGGAAGTCAGGAACAGCATAAAAGCAGAAGAGAATGCATGCAAGGTGAACATTAGTGGAAAGCCAGAGGATTGGGAACCCTTTAAAAACTAACACATGATAACTAAAAAGCAACAAGGAGGAGAAGATGAAATATAAGGGTATGCTAGCTAGTAATATGAAAGAAGATTTCAAGAGGTCTTTTTAGATACCTAAAAAGTAAGAGAGAGGGAAGAGTGGAAATTGGACCAATGGAAAATGAGGCTGGAGAATTAGTAATGGGGCGCAAAGAAAAGACACAGGAGCTCAATAGGTATGTTACATCAGTCTTCACAGTTGAAGACGCCAGCAGCATACCTGAACTTCAAGAGAATCAAGGAGCAGCGGTGAGTGTATTGACCATCACTAAGGAGGAGGTGCTAGGGAAACTGAAAGGTCTAAAGGTGGAAAAATAACCTGGACCAGATGAACTATACCCGTAGAGGCATTTGGGGTGATCTTTCAGGAATCACTGGAGTCAGGGAGGGTCCCAGGGGACCGGAAAATGTAACACCCTGTTTAGTAAGGGAGGGAGGCAGAAGCCAGGAAACTATAGCTCGGTTAGCCTGACCTCAGTCATTGGTAAGAATTTAGAGTCTGTTATTAAAGATGAGATTGTAGAGTACTTTGGAAGTGCATGGTAAAATAGGGCTGAGTCAGTGTGGCTTCATCAAGTGGAAGTCAGGCCTGACAAATCTGTTATAATTCTTTGAAGGAGTAATGAGCAAGTTTGACAAAGGAGAGCCAGTGGGATGTGATCTATTTGGATTTCCATAAGGCCTTTGACAAGGTGCCACATAGAATTCTGCTAAAGAACAGCCCATTGTGTTATGGGAAAGTACTGGCATAGAGAGAGGATTGGCTGTCTGGCAAATGGCAGACAGTAGGGATAAAGGGGTCTTCTTCAGGATGGCAGCCTGTGACTAATGGACTTGCCAAGGATTCTGTGTTGGGACCACAACTATTCGTATTATACATTGACAACCCGGGCCACCACCTTCTCAACTAGGAATGGCCAATAAATGTTAGCCAACCAGTGACGCTCACGTCCCACACATCAATAAAAAACAGAACTGACAGCATTCTTACCAAGTTTGCAGACATAAGGATAGGTAGAGGGACAGTTGGTGTTGAGGAAGCAGGGAAGTTGCAGGAGGACTTGGACAGGCTAGGAGAATGGGCACAGTATGGCAAATGGAATATAATGTGAGAAAGTGAGAGGTTATGCAGTTTGGTAGGAAGAGAGGCATAGACTATTTTCTAAACAGGGAAAGGCTCTGGAAATCTGAAGCACAAAGGAACTTGAGAGTCCTAGTTCAGGATTCTCTTAAGGCTAACATGCAGGTTCAGCTGGCAGTTAGGAAGCGAAATGCAGTGTTAGCATTCATTTTAAGAGGGCTAGAATACAACAGCACAAATGTAGTGCTGAGGCTGTATAAGGCTCTGGTCAGACCGCATTTGGAATATTGAGACACGTTTTGGGTCCCATATCTAAGGAAAGATGTGTTGGTATTGGAAGGGATTGAGAAGTGGTTTACAAGAATGATCTCAGATGAAGAGCTTGTCATATGAGAAGTGGTTGAGGACTCTGGATCTGTACTCAATGGAGTTTCAAAGGACAAGTGGGATCTGACTGAAACTTACAGAATACTGAGAGGTCTGCACAGAGTGCATGTGGAGAAGATGTTTCTATTAGTTGGAGAGATGAGGACCAGTGGGCACAGCCTCAAAATGAAGGGATGACTCTTTAGAACTGAGATGATGAGGAATTTATTCAGCTAGAGGGTGGTAAATCTGTGGAACTCGTTGCCACAGAGGGTTGCAGAGGCCAAGTCACTGGGTGTATTTAGGACAGACATAGATAGGTTCTTGTTTCCGTAAGGGGATTTTGGGTTACCGGGAGAATGCATGAGGAATAGGGTTGAGTAACATATCAGCCATGAGTTAATGGCACAGCAGACTCAATGGGCTAAATTCTGCTCCTGTATCTTATTACGGACTTTGCAAAATAGTGTTTTTAAGATTGTAAACTCAATTCAAGCAAGATCCTTTCATCGCTGCTTGTTTAAATCCTTACTCGATGAATTCAATGTTGCTTAGGGGGAACTAATCCTCAATGCTGATGTGAGGTAGTTAAATCAAGGAAAGATCCTCCAAAGATTTTTGAGATTTGATGCCTGAAATCATTACTTTTTTTAAAGCAAGGAATAAAGTGCACAGTGATCTGTCAGGCATGTGTAGCTGTCCTACAGGTTTATTACAGACATAACGGCAAAACTAAATGAGCTGAACTGTGAACTATAGGGAAAGGACAGTGTCTCAGCAATATATGTTCAGTGCTGTGGATGCACTCAAACTGGAACTGGGTCTATGGTCCTCCCAATTAAAATATAAAGTCCTGCTACACTTTCTAAGTTGGAAGAAAATACTAGAAAAAAAGTCAAAGACAAATAAAATAATACTACCAGAAAACCTCTGCATATCCCTGAGGAAGTTAGCACAGGGATTCAACAGGCAATTTCAGGAACTGATGTGTTGGAACGATTTGTCATGTTTGTCTCAAAATCATTTCTTTAATTAGACATTGGCAGACTGACTATCAAATTCTATCAGAGGTCTGATTTTCAAAGCAGTGAAGTTGATGTGGAGATAGTTACTATACAAAATGGTAAGATGGTATTCAGCTGACAGCCAGATGGAGACAGCAATTTTTGGGAACTTGCAAACAGAGAAAAATATCGACTCCTCTCATCCTGTGCTCTTAAAGTGGAGGCTTACTTTGGCTCCACATCTCTCTGATAATCAGGCCCAAATATTGCACCAGCCATATAGATAGACAGCGTCTGTAGTTTCAAACTACAACCCAGACTTCAATGCACTGGCAGATAATGTGCAGTCATCGGTATCACACTAAGACTTGGTGAATAGAGGACAACATGGATAATCACATACCCTTGGTTTTAGATTTATATAGCACTGAAAACAAATTGCTAAATGTTAAACTCAGTAAACCTGGGTTGCAACTAAATTTAAAAAAATGACCATGTGTTAAACATTGGAGACCACTGGATTATATGAAAGAGTTTAAAGAAACGGCAAGTATCAGGAAAAATAAGAAAACCAATTATAAACCCTAAAAATCACCACGTCTACAACCTTGCCATTTATTAGAACTACTGCGCCAATATGGAAAGGCTCCCTTATTTGCACCTTCCAAGAAGAACAAAGGCAGCAGGTGCAAGGGAATACTGTCACTTCTGAAGCTTCCCTACAAGACATATTTTCCAAATCTGTGAACTCCGCCACTTATAAGGATAAAAATGCATGGGCGATTCATCACCGACAGGTTCCCCTCCGACCCACTCACCACCCTGACTTGGAACCACACCGCCATTTCTTCACTGTCTCTGGGTTAATATACCCTAACTTTCTTTCTAATAGCACCGTTGGTGTATCTAATCTAGCAGTTTTGGTCAGTGGCTCAATACTACCTTCTTAAAGGCAATTAGCAGGGAGAAACAAATACTGGCCTGGTCAAAGTATCTCAAACAAATTTTAAAAAGCAATTAGTTCTAAAGAAGATATATCAGGCTTGAAAAGTTAACTGTTTCTCTCTCCACAATTGCTGCCAGTCCTAACAAAGAATAAAGAGAATTACAGCACAGGAACAGGCCCTTCGGCCCTCCAAGCCTGTGCCGATCCAGATCCTCTATAGAACATAGAACAATACAGCGCAGAACAGGCCCTTCGGCCCTCGATGTTGCACCAACCTGTGAACTAATCTAAGCCCATCCCCCTACACTATCCCATCATCATCCATATGCTTATCCAAGGACTGTTTAAATGCCCCTAATGTGGCTGAGTTAACTACATTGGCAGGCAGGGCATTCCACGCCCTTACCACTCTCTGAGTAAAGAACCTGCCTCTGACATCTGTCTTAAATCTATCACCCCTCAATTTGCAGCTATGCCCCCTCGTACTAGCCGACGTCATCAGCCTGGGAAACAGACTCTCACTGTCCACCCTATCTAATCCTCTGATCATTTTGTATGTCTCTATTAAATCCCCTCTTAGCCTTCTTCTCTCCAATGAGAACAGACCCAAGTCCTTCAGCCTTTCTCATAAGACCTTCGCTCCAGACCAGGCAACATTCTGGTAAATCTCCTCTGCACCTTTTCCAATGCTTCCACATCCTTCCTGTAATGGGGCGACCAGAACTGTACGCAATATTCCAAGTGAGGCCGCACTAGCATTTTGTACAGTTGCAGCATGACATCACGGCTCCGGAACTCAATCCCTCTACCGATGAAACCGAACACAACGTATGCCTTCTTAACAGCACTATCAATCTGGGTGGCAACTTTCAGGGATCTATGTACCTGGACACTAAGATCCCTCTGCACATCCACACTACCAAGAATCTTTCCATTGACCCAGTATTCTGCCTTCCTATTATTCTTCCCAAAGTGCATCACCTCACATTTATCTGCATTGAACTCCATTTGCCACCTTTCAGCCCAGTTCTGCAGTTTATCCAAGTCTCCCTGCAACCTGCAACATTCTTCCACACTGTCCACCACTCCACCGACTTTAGTGTCATCTGCAAACTTACTAACCCATCCACCTATGTCTGCGTCCAAGTCACTTATAAAAATGACAAACAGCAGTGGTCCCAAAACAGATCCTTGTGGCACACCACTAGTAACCGGACTCCAGGCTGAATATTTTCCATCAACCACCACTCTTTGGCTTCTTTCAGAAAGCCAGTTTCTCATCCAAACTGCTAAATCTCCCTCAATCCCATGCCTCCGCATTTTCTCCAATAGCCTACCATGTGGAACCTTATCAAAGGCTTTACTGAAGTCCACGTACACCACGTCAACTGCCCTACCCTCATCCAAGTGCTTGGTCACCTTCTCAAAAAACTCAATGAGGTTTGTGAGACACGACCTGCCCATGACGAATCCATGTTGACTATCTCCAATCAAATTGTTGCTTGCTAGATGATTATAAATCCTATCTCTTATAATCCTTTCCAAACAGACGTAGGAAACTGTCTAAACCTGTCTAAACTTTGTCTAAACCTGTCGCCTATTTTCCAAGGATCTGTATCCCTCGGCTCCCTGCCCATTCATGTATCTGTCTAGATACATCTTAAACAATGCTATCGTGCCCGCCTCTACCACCTCCCCTGGCAACGTGTTCCAGACATCCACCACCCTCAGCGTAAAGAACTCCTGCTGAGTTTCTCCAGCATTTTCTGTGTTTGTTTTAGCAACTGGTCCATGTCAGACAAGTTTGAAAATCACTTCCAAAAATATTCACAAAATCAATTGGAGTGATTGGAACAAGTCAAACAGCAGTTGTTGCAACTGACTGCTAAGAGACCAATTCTACCTGGACATCCAATCATCCTACATTGCAGTCTGCTGTTCCAATCTACAGTCAGACCTCACTGTATAGTGATGTGTTCAATATGCAACTAGATCTGCTGTTATAACCTACTGCTGATGCATCAGTTATAGAGTACACAGAATGAAATCAGATGACACATTCACAGCCACAAAGCTCACCTTTGCCTCTAGAATATTGAGAGTTGTTTCAATTTGCTGGATACGTAGAGAAAGACTGGCCAGTTTCTGAAACAGAGAGGATAAGCTAATCACATATTTGTAATAATAGCATAAACACTTGAAAAACAGAAAATAGAGTAGATTTTAGATATGGAAAACATGCCAACATTTATTTGTACTTTTAAAAATATTTTCGTGCAATATGCCATTGCTGGTTTGGTCAGCATTTACTGTCCAGTTTTAATTGCACTTGAAAAGGTGATGATGAGCTGTGTTTTTAAACTGTTTCAGTCCATTTGGTACAGGTACGCTTTCAGTAAGTGGGAGGGGTATACCACTGCTGCTTCTGGTATCCAAATTGAAGCTAAGTGGTCTGTCTAGTTTTATTCCTTTTTAACTTTCTGTATCTGAATCTGTTCCTCCAGGGCATTTTCCTCTGTCTTTAAATTACTAATCCATTGACATTATCATCAAGCAAACTTAGGACTCTGAAACACAGCAAAGTTTGTAATAGCAACACATTAGTTCTGAAGTGCAATGACAGATGGATAATTTAATAAAACAGCACCCAGTGACATTCAAATAAACAACCTGGTGAAGAGTGCTGAGTAAATGTGTTTACATGCGAGAGACGGAGTAGGAAGAATAGAACAGAACAAAAATTTATTGTCACATGTACTTTTATATGAAAAATACAGTGAAACGTTTTATAAGTCACCATACCACGGCACCTATATTAATTACAGAAATCATACAAACTAATGAGAAAAAAGTAAAATTAAGCCAAAGTTCATCACGGTTAAACAGCTCTTGGGCTCAGGGAAAGCCGATTAAGGAACGATGGAATACCCAGAAGACTCAGCTGGGAGGAGACTGCCACACCAAGCCAAGACTGCCACTCCTGGACGGAACTGCCTGCAAGGCCATTAGAATACCTGCAAGCTGAGGACAGACAGGACCTCCACATGAGGACAAGACCTCCTCATGGGAACTAAACCTCCACACCAAGAGACCGCCACATTGGGCTGTGACCACCATTCCTGGATGAGACCGCCTGCTGGGATACCTAGAAACTGACGCCGAAGACGTCCGCACGAAGACAATACCTTCACGCTGGGCTGCTGCAAAACACCTCGTCGCTGGATGAGGAGAAGCCTTCCAGCGAAGCAGTTAAAAGAAAGTAAGATGAATCTTGATAATAAATAATAACTGGAAACATTAAAAAAAGGCAGAGAAAAAAGAAGAGCAGACAGAGTAGTTCAGCTCCAGATTCATGGGCTATGGAGCCCACACGCTGCCTGCTACTCCATCACTACATTATGTCATTAAAGAGAGGACAGGAAAAGGACACAGAGTGTTTGACAAGAATAACAAAAACTTCCCAGCCTCAAAATAGTGCCATAGAATTTTTAACATCCACCTCATTGCCCTAAATGTAAAACTTTCATTTATACAGCATTCTTCTTGACTTATTCCTTCTAATTGCTCCAGCTGTGGACCTGAGGTTTGTGCATGGAGAAACCGAAAGTGAATGCATTGGCATACTCATTGGCACGTGTGCACCTTGGGAGTGGCTGCACAGCAGTGCGACTTACAGAAAATATTACTTACAACCATGAGACATGCCAAAGCCAAGAAATGCAGTAACTGTTGTAATGTTGGAAACGTGACAGCTAATTTCCAAACAGTAAATTCATACTTACAGCCTTGTGGTAATAACCAATTCGTTTTTGCTTTATTTGTTGAGGGAAAAATATTAGCCACAGGACATGGGTGGGGGGACCCTTCTGCTCTTCTTTGAAGTAGTGTCATGGAATCTTCACATCCATCCCATCAGGCAGATAGGATCTCAGTTTAAAGGCTCATTTGAAAGACAGTGCTTCTGGCAGTGCAGCACTCCCTCAGTACTGCAGTGGAGTATTAGCCCAGATTATAGGCTCAAATTCTACAGTATAGGAGAACTTAATCTTCTCACTCAAGCGGAATCGCTACCAACAAAACGTGTTACAAACTGTGAGCTCCACGTTGTGGTAAATCAGCCCTTAAGGCCCAGGAAATTCAATCTGGTTAGCACTTCATTCCCCATTTTTAGGTGGGTCTGGTTTTCATGCTGTAGATTTCCTTGTGCATGGATCCTAAATCTGACTTTCTGACTCACAGATAGAAACAGTCACAAATCAACAGCAGCGTGGAGGTCCAAGATGGGCAGATTGTGGGATAGTGGTACTGTGACTGGACTGGTAAATGAGACCTACCCCAGGCTAATTTTTTGGGGGATATGAGTTAAAATTCTGTCATGAAAGCTGATGGAATTTAAATTCAATTACTAGATCAAGAACTGAAAGCTAATCTCAGTGAGGTTGACCATGAAAGTATCATCAATTGTTGTAAAAACCCATCGAAGTCACTAATCCCCTTTAGGGAAGGAAATCAGAAGTCCTTTCTTGGTCTGGCCTACTTGTGACTGCAGACCCAGAGCAATGTGATTAATTCTTGACTGCCCTCAGAAATTGCCTAGTTCAAGGGCAAATAGGAAAGGGCAACAAATCCTGCTAACATACAGTTGTAGGTATAAGCCACAGATTTACAGAATTATTGTTAAAATTACAAGGAACCAGTGTTGTAACCGGAATTCAAACCCAGCAACATAGAAGACAAGGTCACATGGCATAATGCTAAATTATTAGCCACATACAGTTAACTTTGCTGCACTCTTTAAAAAACAGGTGAACACAAAAAATATCGTCCAGGTACACTGTATTTCGTACTTCTCTAGAATACAAAAATAATATATTAGACAACAAACAAGAAAAACATCCACAGCTAGCAGTCAATCAATCAGAAACAAAACAGAAGGAATTTTATGAACTACCTCTTCACAAACTGTTGAAAACCGATTCAAAAACCGGACAGTGTGCGCAATAAACTGGTTGAGAAATGCCACAGTCCTTTGCTGCTGGATGGCTGGAACCTGCAGTGAAAAATCCAAAATCAATTTCACATTGTGTTGACTGTAGAAAGAAAATTCAGGAGGCTTAAGTCAATTTTGTTCATAGTTGGAGATGCAGATTAAAGGAGGGGGGAAATATTTGGAGAGTTTCCAAAAGCGCAGCCCGTAAGTAAGGGGTCCATGACTTACCAATGCCTAACTTAAGAATATTATTCTATATAGTGGTATGATTTTAAAGACCAACACACAAACATTTCCTGTACTTACGAATGGCTGCTTAACATTGTCCTGCATTGTGTTCTGACTTGTGGACAAATCGACTTGTGAATGGTTTCCAGAATGGAAGCCATTCGTAACCCAGGGACTGCCTGTACCAAATAAATACCCACACCAAAAAATCCAAAATTGAGGAATACAAGCTTGAAAAATAATGAATGGTGTTCCAATTCCAACTGATGTTCTTAACGGACAAGTAAGATTCCAGACTGAAATCTGACTTGCTAGATCACGTTTGATCTGTTATGGTTTTAATGAATTGGCCTGTCACTAAAACGCAAGTTTCAAATGCTGCAGATTTTACTTTAACAATAAGTTTATTAACAAAAAAAAAAGAATGAGCCAAACTATCTACTTGCAATGCAAAAGCAAAGTTTTAAACACAGAGCCGAAGTATAATCCCAAAGGACTCCTTTATAAATCCAAAGGAAAATACATCCCCGGTACAGTACACAAAAGACTACTCCTACAATACTCAGAGATAATAGGTACTGCAGATGCCGGAGAATCCGAGATAACAAAGTGTGGAGCTGGATGAACACAGCAGACCAAGCAGCATCAGAGGAGCAGGAAAGCTTGACGTTTCGGGCCTAGACCCTTCATCAGAAA